>NW_019060422.1:281084-292752 GCF_000696155.1 Zootermopsis nevadensis
ATAAATTCTTATGTTCATGTGGCCTCTAGTTGTACATTTTCCTTATATCATTCTAACCAAACAGGACATGACTTTAACTCCCTAATCTGCAGGATGTCTTATCTGTCATTGACTTTACCAATTTCATTCTGTTCGATGTAAGAACTAGTAGGACAGATATGTCATATACCAGTACAGTGAAGAAGATGTAAGTTTCCATGTTGTTTTCTCTGAAAGTTTGTAATGAAATTACTGTATGTGTGATCTTTTGGGAGCTAGGAGTGAAACATACTTGCTTTAAAGAACACTAGAAATAGAATTTATAATAATATATGTTTTTCATTGTGCTTTTTCATGTGGTATGTAAGCATAATATTTTTTACAGGTATGTAAATATTAGCTGTAACATCATTAATTAGAAAGTGCTTGCAATTTCCACAACCAATTATGATATGGCCTTCTCTGATATGTGTGAAGTATTTTATTGTGAATAGAGTGAATAAAGTACGTTTTATAACATAAATGTCCTCAGTCAATTTATTTTATAATAGTGGCGTCATTTAATAACTGCTTTTGTCTTACAAAATCAAAATTGATTTCATGAACAAGGCATTTCCAGTGCAGATTTTAAATGACAATTATTGCTAAAATCTTGGTATAATGCAGAATTTTGACTGACTGATTATTACATGATCCATTACCATTTAACATGGTACTGTTTCAGTGGAAATAGAGATGGGAAATCATAAACTTCATTTATGAATTAATGAAGAGGGAAGCACAAGGATAAATTTCTGTGTTCATTTGAGTACTGGACCAATAATTGCCAGATTGAAGATCACTGCCTTTTGGGATGTTGCTTTGTAGTCTGGCACATATCTACTGACTTTCAAGGCCTTACTACCTCCAGCAAGCTGTCCAATTGGAGAAGATGTTGAGAAAAAGATGTGACAAATTTTATAATGACTGTGCGGTGAGGAAAGGCGATAAAAACAGTTCTGGTGACTGTGTTAATTGGGACCATAAAAAGTGGGGGAAAGTCTGCCAGGTTCCTGGTGAGAGGAAGAGAAATTTTATGTGTATAGAGAGGAAAATTAGTGTTTAGGGGTAACAGCTGGGGTCAGTGGCATTGGGCTAAACAGGTGAACCCACACTTTCCATAATACTGTAGCCAACTTCACGGCCAAAGTTCTTGAGATGTTTTCAATTGCTTCTCAGATTATGTGGGGTCAGTACCTGACAATTATCGCAAACAGAATTTATATGTATATTTGTTGGGGTATATCTTTTTAAGATCTATCCCCATACATTTCATATACCTAGCTCCAGTATTGTATAGTTTTCAATACAAAAACGGAAGATAAATTTACAATTCATGTAGCCATTGGAGTTTACATTCTAGAAAAAAAATAACCTCTACAGTCAACATAACCTTTAAATTCGTAGGAAGTTGAGCTATTTGGTGCTAGTTTCGCGATTACCGGAGAGAACAAAATTTGCAGCTGATTTGTTACGTTCCGAACACAGATTAGCGAGCGATGTTCTTTGTGACTAGTGACATCGTTCGTGTTCAGCATTGTAACTCCTAACAGCTGCGGATAGGTGTTGTGAGTTTGATGCTGATAGCCCTTTAATCAGATGCAACAGGCTAATACCGACCATACTTCGTCGTGTTATTGAGGTTAATTGAAATACCATAGAGAACCTATCGTACGCAGAGTACTTGTTCGCGATGGCTTGAATTGACATCTATGCCAAATGTAATCAAAATCCGTTCGTTTTCCAGTTGACACTTTCGGGCTGTTTCGATGATCCCTGTATGTATTATGTGTTCTGCAGATCGTACAAAGATGGCATTAGTGTGATTTATCTTACTGCTAGATATTTGAACTTAGTGAATGTACACTAGGTCGCGTTTGTTTAAATTCGTGTATAGGTTTTATTTTTACGTGTTCGCATGCGAAATGATGGCTTGCATGTGGGATGGTGATATGCACTATATGATAATATGTGGTTTACGTTGTATATGAATGCCTGTTTGTCACGATGTATATGACTATTGAAGGTGGGCGAGATATCTGTTTGAAGCGTGGTTGGATTTCTTTTTAAAGTAATGACTTGATCGATTTCTATTTGCAGTTCATGAAGTAATATTACTGTTCAGTAGGATTTGAGGTTCTCACGGCGGTGAGTACGAAGATTATTGCCTTCTGATTTATAACTCCATGTAGTCTGTTCGAAGCTTGCCAGCGTTTCGGAGGTCCTTCCTACCTCCATCATCAGGGCTCATCAGAAACATTGTTCCCAAAACTTAAGAGAATTTTTTAATTTTATTGAAATGGTATTTCACAAATACCTTCTACATATATCATCCACTGTACATAACCAATATCGAAGAGCAGTATGCAAGCAATGATAATAGTGTCAGATGTTTATGGAATCTTGATAAATTGACAACACAACACTTGTATAGGTAATGTTTGCCATTATGCGTAGAATGTTTATTGAAGTTTATGTTACATAAATACCTGCAGTATGCATTACATTAATTTGTGTTCTGCGATTTTGGGGCATTGTGTAAGGAGTTGTGGCAATGCGTATGCTGAAATTATGAAAGTGTTGTGGCTTTTGCTCAATGTTTGGATGTCATGAACACAAAAGTTCTTTAATAAAACCTATTTGCATCTCTTATTACGTGAAATTATTCTAGACAATATTGCAGTCCTTACTGTAGCAGATTCTAAGCAAACACTTTAAAGTGGAAAGTCTTTGCTAAGAAAGTCTACATATAAGAAACAAGTGTCAGAGGGGTGTTACAACAGGCAAGGCAAGTATCTAACCAGCAAGCATATTGATTTCTATCTTGTAACCATCTTTTGTTACATTATACATATTAGACTTCTCTTCACCCACCAGATTGCACATAAAGAACTCTGAATTAAAACCCAGCACAAGTGGTATAAATAATTTAATTCAGAAATATTCAAAAATAAAATGGTCATGGCTTCTGAAAACAGAGTATTTAATACAGAATTCAGAGATTAATGAAACATTATGTAACTGCACATTCTTTTCTTCCTTCACTTATTTGTTCTTTCCTTTGTTTCTGTCACATTATGTTCTATAGTGGTTTTCATTCCATGCTGCATCAGTGAATAATAAGCTTCTCCTCTATGCAATAAGCTTGCTCAAACATCATGCGGGGCTTGGATTCATAATGAACTGGATGTTTTGTATTATAATTTATTTCCGTGTTATTAAGAATTTATGTAAATATTTTATTTTCAGCAATGACAATGTGGCCAATGTTACTTGATATGTCAAGAGATGAATGCAAACGCATTCTCCGACGCTTGGGTAAGTATGACATTGGAGGTGAGTGAGTATTACCCTGTTCTCAAACAGTATCAATCTTTGTTTTATCCTTAGCATGCGGGATCAAAAGGTAAGATTGTAGCTTTGTATATTTCATATTCTGACTGTTTTTTCCATTGTCTTCCCCACCCAGTTTATCTAAGCAGTACCTATAAATATGTCAGTGCTACTCTTAGCATCTTTCCTATTTGTCATTCATAATTATTCTGTCATCCAGCATTATATGGTATATGTAGTTGATAATTCATTGTTCAACAAGGAAACAACAATGAAATCACCAAAGTGTACATGCATTCGGTAACATCATTTTGCATTTTTACAGAGTTAGAAGCGTACGGCAGTTTGGTTTCAGCTTTGCGAGCTCAAGGAGAACTCGGCAAGGATAAGCGTAAACTTCTGCAAGACCTTGCCTTTACTCTCAATATTTCAATGGAGAGGCATAGGGCTGAAATACGAAGAGCTGTAAATGATGAAAAATTAGCCACCATTGCTGAACAGTAAGTAAATTCATCATATTACCTACTTTTATTTTATTGTAACTGAATGAATTCTGTTTATTTATACCTGATTTCTCAATGTTTTGGGAGATGAGGTAAACAATATGATTGGTCAGTGGATTGGGCTTTTACCAGAACAGAACACATACACAGTACATTTATTATTTTAAATACCATAAAGAATAAGTCTTTGTATAAGTCATTTTGATGAGGTATTAGACTAAACAAAGCTGATAACTGCATGTGTCAGTCATGAACTTAGTAATATTCCTTTTGGGATTTAACTGTCTTTCTTTTGAAGTATCAGGAGTTACAGCTACAACTTGGAATGGCAAAGGGTTTTGCTGACTCAAGTGGGTCTGTGGTACCGAGTGTTATAAATACATTAGTTTGTATCATTCAGCCTGTAAAAGAAATTGAAAATTTTCAATTTTGAGGTTCCTGTGATCTGAGGGGTAAGGATAGTGTACAGTTGCTGGTCATTTTTCATTAGCCATCTGACAGTTACCTAGTTGTTATGTTCCAGTAACCTTCTGCTTACAGTTAGAGAAGGAAGTACCAACCTTTACCTGGTACAGATGCCAGCACTTTTATTGTTACAGTAATTAACATTGGTTATTCTTTTTGTGTGCATGTTTTTATTTTGTTTTTTTATAGCATAGCTGGTCCAAATACATCAACAGAATGGGCAATTGAGGGACGAAGGTTAATTCCATTGATGCCAAGATTAGTTCCTCAGACAGCTTTTACAGCATTAGCCAACAATGTTGCCAATATTGCTGCAGCTGAAAATGCTAAGCTCCCACCACCAGCAAATACAATAAAGAAGAATTGTAAGTTTATCTGTTCTTCTTACCTAGACATGATTATGTATCTGTTTCAAGATCATATTTTTGCTTGCTATTTGTGTGTATTTCTACATTAAGAATGTTTGCAAAAAGGAAGAATGCCAAAAAAGCTTCTAATGATAAGATAATGTGATTTGGAAGAATAAATGTATTTGTATGCAGTAAAATATTCCTCATTTTTTTTTGGGGGGGGGGGCATGAGATAAAAATAATGTAACTTGTGGGAAGGTATGTTTTTGTTTTTTAGACATTATTCATCTAGTTTATGTACTCTGACTACATTTAAAACAACCTCTTAAAATAAATTCTTAGATATACTTTGTGATTGTACACCATTACAAGAATCTCACAGGTAGTTTATTATTTGGACTGAGCCCATTATACAAGAATTGCTGTCACATGAACAAATTTTGTGGTGTGTTTTGTATTTTTGGTCTGTAGTGCCCATTGATGAGACTTGTGAAGTCAGTATGTCTGAGGGAGCCAAAATTCCTCAGCAGTCCATAAGTCCCATAGCTTCCAATATGTCATCCATTCAACAAAAGAAGGATGAAGAAGACGAGAAATCTAGGAAGAGACGTCGGTCATCATCTGTCGAAGGATCAGGAATTGTACAGCCTCCATCCCCCACTCTTCCACCTCCTAAAGTAATTAAATAATTTATTTTTCTGTTAAAATCTGACAATTTCTAATACATATACTTTTAGTATGGTACTCTTTTTGTGGGTTCCATAATTGCAGATTTACTAAACTTGTTTCAATAGATTTATTTAAATGGTAGCTAGGCTAAACATTTAAAATTTTCCTTGTAGAATTCTGAATATTTTCTTCAAAAATATTTGACTTCAGTTCAGGCTTCTTTCATCATCCATAGATTGTAAATTATATTTTTGCAATGTGATGGTGACTCTGTAACTGTTTAGGTGAGTGAAATTTACTCGAATGAAAGAAAAATATATTTATAGAGTTTTAAAAGTATTGTGTAGTATTTGAAAGCAGTCATATGCTAGAAAGGATGAGGTCTCACCCACATGACCTGTAGATGACGAGACCATTGGTAGTGACTGGGTGTGCGATGTGGAAGAAGAGCTTCTTGAAGATGTTTGATGTGGATCATTGATCAATGATGAAGGAGATTTTCTCTGAAATCTTGATCAGTATCTACCAAACTACACAGTATAAGATTTTCATGCTTGTAGTTGTGAGAACCTTGAGTCTGGCTGAAGAGCTTCTTGTCCATTTTCAGGTCCTTCTGCTCACAACATAACTGGTCGATATCTGGTTACTTTGCCCACATAACCTATATGAGTGCTGTAGTCTTCAACAGGCAGAAGTTTCACAATATTGTGTGCCAGATTTGTGATCTTTCAGCATTCTGAAGATTATATCAACTGTCACTAAACTAATCATTCAGACTTAAAGGACTAATAAAACTCATTTCTCCTCACAGTCATTTTGAGATTGATTGTGGCTTTATCTTTACAGGTGCCTAATATTTCTATACAGCAGCAGCCACCCCCCGCAAGAACAGTTGCATTTCCTATGGGAGTGACTCCGGTGAAGATAACTCTCACTACCACAAGTGGAAGATCAGCTGTTACCACTACCACATCATCATCCACAACACAAAAAGTATGAGCTGTAGGAATTTATATTTAAAAACATAAAAATCCTGTTAGGCTTGCCTGTATTACCAATATGTGCCAAAGATGTAGCACATCAATATAAAAAGTGATCAAATTTTATTTACTTGCATTAATGTAATGTTTGACAGGATAATTCTTGGACTGAAATTTGGGATTTGCTTGTGTTTATTTGTGTATCATCATCATCCACTATCTTATGACAGAACTTTCACCATTCTTTTTTATCCTATACTATTATTCAGTTTTCTGTGGAAGGTTCATCTGCTGTAACTGCATGGATTTGGAATGTTGCCATTTACACCACTGACCCCAAGTAACAACCCAACTCTGTCCCCAAATCAATATAGGTCCTTTCTTACCTGAGTTGCTTTTATTTATTAATGCAGAATTGTTGGCATATATATATATATATTTTTAAAGCTGATTATTTCAAGGAGTTGTCTTTGTAGCTGATGGAAACAAAGAAGTGTGTGTGTACCAAATAAAAAGAAGTACCTTGTAACTGTATCAGACTTGATTATAATGCTTAACAATACTGATGTGTGTTCTGATGTTTTTGAGGGAGCAATGCGACGGTGTGCTGTATTGGGATTTGACTGCATTTTTGTGTCTGTAGCCTTATATGATTTTTAATCATGTGATATATATGACCTTTATTTTTTATTATCTCAAATTTTAATGGTTTAGCAGCACACTGATAACCAAACTAGAACATTTGCCACTTGGATACTGTGTCCAAATTACTTACTAGTCCTATATATTTTGGTGTATCTGTAAGGTGTTTTCAGCCAGTGCAAATAATTGAGTAATATCTAATTTGTTTTTGACAGTCACTTCAGAATAGACCTTTTTGGACCCCAGGGAAAAAATATTTGCTCATTGCTACCTTAGTATGTACTGGAAAATATGTTTACTGAGCAGTAATGTTGTTGAGAGGTTCTCAGTTCAAAATTTAGTTGGGGCACCAACTATCCAGAGGTTTTCTTTATAGTTTCCTTCAGTTTTCCAGACAAGTGCCACATGATAGTATTTTGAATAAGCATAAAACTACCTAAGATTCATTGTTCACGGTTGTACAGCTCAATAAATGCTAATTAATCTGCACTTGGTATAAAATAATTGAATAATGAAGTGACCATATTATATGCTTCTGTTTCTTTTGTTATATAGGTCATTATAGTGTCAAGTTCAACAGCGGCTGGATCACCTAGCATTCTGCAGAGGTCGCTGAGTGTCCCTATTGTGAAAACAGTGTCAGCAACTTGCTCATCCAACACAGTAAGCCAACAGCCTCGGGGTGCGTCTCTTATCATAAATAACCAGACATCATCTACTATGGGAGCCCCTTTGCACCCAGGTCCTGGTGGAATGGGAAACATTGTGACTATATCCACGAATCCAGATAGTGGTGGTAACCTCACAGCAACTACAGGTAAGTTGTCATTCGTCTCTTTGTAGATGCAGACAGATTTTTGGGTGTTAGATAGATGTCCTTGTGAGAACAAAGTTGTATTAAGTACTTATTCTTAATTATGTTGGTGCCCAGTGCATATGATAACAAACACTTGAGTCTCCTGGAAGAGGCCTACATTTACATGTGAGACAACAATTACTGTGAGTAGGGAGGTAGCTGATAAGTATACTGATGTTGATTTGTTTTAATCTGACTTCCAGTTGGTAGGATTTGAGGTTTTTATGGCTGGCATGTATTGCTATGTAGTCTGGTAGAAGATTACCAACATTTCAGAGGTCTCTGCTGCATCAATCATCAGTGTGATAATCCCCAATGATGGAGGCAGCAAGGACCTCTGAAACATGCTAAACCTTCATGTTTGTGAAACATATTCAATATTTATTCATCCATATATTCTGTACTATATGACTTATTCTATATCCCATAGTCAGTCTAATTAACTTCTGGATCAATGAAATGTATATAAGTGTATAGGTATATGCGATGAGAAATAACTGTTAAGAAATTAATAAAACCAACTTTGCAATAACCAGTGTTATTAGTTTGTAAGGTATTTTGGTGGGCATGGCTGTGAAACATGATCCCTTTGAGGTATGAACATAAATTCTAAGTGTTGAAAACAAAGTGTTCAGTAAAATACTTGAATATTCAGGGGTGAAGTGAAAGGGGATTTGAAGGTAGAGTAGTGTCAATTATTTGTGGTAAATGGGGGAAGCAGGGGCCCAGGTAATTGAAAACATGGTTAATGCAAATTATATTTTTTTTGTAATTATCATCATCTGTGTAAGCGAAATAAGGAACTTAAACTTACATGTATATTGAAACAGCCATATTCATATTTCAAAACAAATGTAAAAATACTGAACATTCTTTCCAAAAGTAATTTTATCAGAAATTTTGTAATTTTTTTTATTTTCCTATTGACCTATTTTGTTTTAGGTACTTTCGAAGACTGAGGAGATGTTAGGGTAATACTGAGAAAGATATTGGGGAAATGAAATGTGAGGTTTGGAGGTGGGTGGAACTGGCTCGGAATTATTATTGATGGAAGGTCTGGTATCAGTAGTGTTGAACCTCTATGTTCTGCTATCAGATAGATATGCTGTAGACCTAATTAAGACATATCGTTTACTTGAAACAGTTTTTGATTTAGTGAATATTTAAGGAAAACTAATGACTGATTCTGCATTTGATATGTAATAATTTAAATTTGTAATGGTAGGTTTCTTTTTACAGTAACACATTTGTATCTGCAATACATTGGAGTGTTTGTAGTTTTCTGTAGGATGTTGGATGCATTAGAAGTGAAGTTGTATCTTGGAAAGATTGGTGTTACATTCTTTTATTTGGTTTCAGTTTCTATTGGTGGAATTCCAACAACTGCATATATCACATCTCAGGGTGGTGTTCCGAAGATCCGACCCAAATCTGTTCAGTTACCTGCGAAACCTCGGCCTCGCTCTGGTTCCATTGTTATCCCTATGACACCTAATCAGTTGACAGGAGGACCTGGTGGAGTCACACAAACACTGACAAACCTCCCCAGTGTGCAGGGTGTGCAGCTGAAGACAGCTCTGCATTCTTCAAAATCAAGTTTACACATCAAGCAGGATTCCAGTGAGTTAAGACGTCTTTATTAATAACATAATTCTGTCTGACATTCAGATGTCAAAATGTAAACTTTTTATGTAGTGGTATGTTTGTATAGTGAAATCTGCCTTTCACATTTTTTGTAGGAAATTGCATTTCAGTACAAAAGTAATAAATACATGTTAATATACTAATCTTAATGTTGTTTTATTGTAGCTGGAATGAAGATAATGCCTATGTCAAGTGTAGGCAGTGCTACAAAAATACTGCCAAAACCAAGTTTTAGCTCAAGTGGCCAAGCACCTGTTTATGTAATGAGCGCAACAACTGCCAGTGTTTCTATGGTAACAAGGACTGTGCCAGCAAGTAAGTGTAATTGAAGCCTTCATACTCTTCTGTTAATTTAACCTGATCTTTATTTCCTCTTAAATTAGCTGAGAAAACTATTTTTGGGATTATAAATTTTCATAAAGAAATTCGTAATTGAGTTGTAAAATTAAACAAAATCATATATTGAAAGTCATTGTCTATTAACAAAAAGGAATTTTTGAAGACCTACAAAAAGAAAGATTACACAAGGATATTTAAATGGGGACAAAACAGAATATTGTGTCTATTTAACCCTTTGATCACTACACCTTAGATGTCCTTGGCTATCACAGTTTTTTTTCCTTCCCCCCCCCCCAATTTTTACCCCCTCTAGTGTAGGTCATAGTGCATTGCTTTGCACAGGATGTCGGAGGCTAATGCAGATTGTAGTGCACCCTTTTGCCTTGGTTATCAGAGGATAGGGCAGATTGTAGTGCTTGAATTTATCCAGGATATCTGAACTAGTGCTGATTGTAGTGCATCAGTTCACAGATCATAACACATTGCTTCATCTGGGATATAGTGGGCTTCACTTTGTCTCACCAGTGTTCACATGTTCAACATCTTCATTTCATATGCTTAATTTTTTTTTAAAAATTGTTAAATGTCACCTTGCCATTTCTTTTCAGTTTTTATCCTGACTTTCTTTACTCCCATAGTACTTAGCAGTAACATCGTGAGATGCTTGGCAAACTGTTTTGTATCTGCATTAAGGAAGAAGATAATGACACCTGAATATGAAAGCTTTCTTATCCACAGGTACTGCTCCTAGAATAATGACAGTAAACACCACATCATCTTCAGGGCCTTCTCCTCCATCATCCCATATTCGCCCAGCAGTTTCTACCACCTTCATTACCAAAAACAACCCAAAACCTATTCAGGCAATGCATATCTCAGCTCAAAACTCTGGCATTGCACGACCGGCTGGAGGGAAGCCTAATGTTATTGTGGTGCAGAAGGGTTCAGCCACTGGGTTTAGTAGAGGTGTAACTCTGTCTCATGGAGGAAAAGTGAGTATGGTGTCACTAATTCTATGGTACAGACTGTTCTAGTGCAGTTCATACTTTAACCACTGGTAGTTGGTCAAGAAATGTCCTGCTGTTTGGGTGGGGAGCCAAAGGTTCATCACTGTGTTCACAAAAGTCTTCCACTGGACCTTTTCCTGAAGGAGCTCAATAAAATCCATACCCTAAGATCCTTTGATTATTATCCTGTTTAAATCCAATATTTTTGTGGTGGTTCATAATATATGTGACCAACCTCCTACCTGAAGTACCACCCCAAGGCAGCAGTCCACAGTTGCTCATTTATCATATTCACATACAGTATTACTGACTTTGTGAAACTCATTATGAGCATCATACCATTGGAAATTTACCGTTATTCTACTTTTTAACTCCTATCAGTAGTAATACAAATATGGTAGCCATTCGGATTTAAGAGGTGGGAACAACACCTACCATTAATCAGTACATGGTGACATTGTTAATATATGTGCAAATTTAAAAATAATTTTAATAAGAAAAATAGGAATATGGCAAGTACAATAAATATTTTTATGTGATGAAAACTGAGAAATTATTGTAAATTTGCAGTTGAGTGCTGACATGTTTTAAACACATAGAATAAGTGATATTAGAACCTGTAAGGCCTGATCTTCTGGTACCCTACATTGCATATTCTGAATAGTGAATACCTTTAAAACCTTGTAGGTGTGTCTAAGTAGATTAGAACTGGTAAATTGTTTACGGTTATTTTGTTCCATGTAGGAAGTTGTGGGCAAGGTAATCATGAGTAAGTCGCTTACCTCAGCAAATCTGCCCTCATCTCCTCTTACTACAGTGACTATGCAGAAGCCAGCCACAGTTATACAGTCCAGTGGCAGCA
>NW_019060422.1:292840-318131 GCF_000696155.1 Zootermopsis nevadensis
GCAGTGGAAATGGCCAGCAGGCACTCAACCTGCCAGTCTCGTCTACACAGGTCTGTCATTTTATCAGTAGACAGTGGGAGTTCATTGAACTGTGTTTTGTTTCCTCAGATATTTAAAAGTTTATTAGGCATTAATCATGCTGTGATATGAACAGAGAACACCTTATGGGTACTTAACTTTGTCTTATAATATGTGTGTTGAAAATATTCTTGCGAGAGTTAAGTTATGTGCAGGTTATACAGACACATTTTTACAGTTACTCACTTCTTGTTTATGTCAATTTTTGTTGCAGGGAAATGTGATTGTTCTTGATTTAAGTCAAGAACAGTTCGCCAAGAACTCTGTGTTAGCAGAAATCCTTCAGGCCTCAGGTATTCTCTCTGACAGTGGAAGCTCATCTGAAAGTGCAACAATCTCAATGAGTGAAACACCAGCAAAAGGTACCTTTACTTCTGCATTGTAATGAAATAACATTACATCATGTTTTTATATTCATAGGAATTGCTGTTTCTGTCCACATGTATCTTCTTTTTCACAAAAACAAATACACACACAAATCTCTTGTCACAAATTATCCAGATATCTGTAAATTTTAAATCAGAATTATAATTGTAATTTAAAAAAAAACATGAAATGGTAAGTTACTAGTATTCTGCTTACATATGGCTAATTTTCAGTGGTTTTGCATATAATATGGAATGTTGTTCACTGTTGCAGGTTTTGTTTCAAATTAAATTACTTGGGGGAATTCTCTATCATTTAATTTTAGGAAATGTTGTGGAAATATGATTAGATTTGATTTACCAATGCAAGTGTTTGCTAAGATAACATTTAAAATAAAGGATAAATATATTTTCTTCACTGAAATTTGTCACAGCATATTTTGCAGGAATGTGTTTTATATTTTTTGGGTAGTAGTAAACTCCATGCAGTGTATTCCTTCTTGAGAAGCTGATAGTTTCTGGTTTCTTCTTCTTTCAGATACATTTATAAATGTATTTTTAATTAGAATCAAATACACTGTACTGCTACTGCACATGAGAGTTAACAGTGCAGCACTGTTGGTTATTTTCCTCTGTTTTCTGGCTCGTGCTTGTCAGTTCTAGATAATAATTTCAAACTTATGTTGTGCATTATTTTAACTGTGCATTCCCTTCCCAACAGCTGCATCATCAGAATGGATCCAAATAGACACTGAAGAGAAACATGCTCCCATTGAGGTAGAAATAAATGAACCACCCAAGGAGGAAACAGCTCAGAACTCAGCACCGCCATTGGAAGCCATTTCAAAAGCACCTGTTGGAGAAATGTCATTACCTGTGGACATGGCTGGAGGAAGAGTTGTCACTCTAGGTACTATGATGCATTAATACTGATTTATATGTCCGGTAACTGAACTCTGTTTTCTTTTTTAGAAGATGCTCTGTGAGTTGGAAAAATAATAGAATGGAGTGAAATGTTTATTTTTACAAGCTTGTTCCATAAAAATAATAGAATTGGGGTACCTAAAAATGCATCACACAGAAGTTAAAAGTAACTTTTTTTTCCCCCTAGAGGAAATGGATTTGCTGACATTTTTGTTGAGGTGCTAAATGAAATAGCATAGTATACACATGTCCAGAACTTCCTTATTCATTTCAGCTTCTTTCTTTCATAGAACTGTTTCTTTTACCTGCCTACAGTTTGTTACTGAATTTAGTAGTGACATTTTGTTGGAAAAGAATAGAGACCATCACACTTTGTCACCTTTCAGTGGTTGGATGGATTTTGTAGCCTAGTGTAATTGGAAATTATATCTGTGATTGATACAGAGGAAGCGGTGGAACTGCTTGGTCAATCGGGTACTGCAGAGACTAGAGTGCTGCTTAGTCAGGCTGGAATTCAAGTTGCAGACACTGTGCCAACTTCCAGTACAGGCACTCCCACAGTACAAGTGAGTAATGTTTACATGAAAAATCCAGAAAATAAAATATTTTGTGGGTGGAAAAGAAACTTGGGACTCAGAGCACTTGCATCTGTTCCTAACATGCAACACTTTGTTAAAAAGACATAACTTAGAGCCGTTAGTATTTTTAAAAGGAAAGTGGAACTGTTTTTGCTGCTGTGTTATTTAAAGTTGTGCACAGAATTTTTACAGCCATTCCTGCCAGATGTCCCAAGTTACTTGAGTTTTTTAAGTTTATTTCCTTGTGAACGTGTTCTCAGAATGCTTGCAATACTAACCTGCACCGGGTGGTCCAACAGGATATTGGTGATTCTGGAAGTCATGAAGTGATGGAGGTGATTGGTGAACTTGACCCTCAGACTGGAATCTACTCTATTCATCAACCAGGAGCTGCAGCAGGTAGTATGTGGTATATCATATATGTATGTCAGTCTTTTGAAGAGAGCTGGCCCGCTTTGATTCTCTTCCTCCTAGATCTAGAGTCCAGTCTTCTTCCTTGAATGATATGCTGACCACTAGCTGTGTAAACAGCTGTCTGGAGAGCCCCGATATAATCCACTGTTATGCTCCTTGTTGCATGGGCAAAACAGGAGCATGCTTGATGTTTTTACAGAAACTGCATGCAGTAAATGCAGAATGGGGAAACCATGTCTGTCCATCCACTTGTTTCATCTCTAAGACTACTGAATTAATTTTAATGAAATTTGGCATTGGAGATGTGTAGTGAATGTTTGATTAATTTAATTTTTATTTAAATAAGCCAGTATGACTTCCTCTTTACAAAGATCTTGATTTTCTCAAAAATTGGTAAATGACAAAGTATAGACCTTATAAAAATGTACAGCTGTTATTTGAAATGTTTTTAATCTGGTCATTATTTAATAAAATACAAGTAAAAATAATTGTCCTAATGCAGTGTTGTGTCTGTATTGTGTTTAGCTTTGCAACAATGGGTTTGTATCTGAAATAAATGGCCATCAAAGCCAATGTTGCAACAAAATTTCAAAGAATGTCTTTCTTTTATATTTATCTCTCTCTTTTCCTGTATTAGAGATTTTTCTTACTTCTGTTCAGGGGAAGCGATTGATTCTGGTAGAGACACTTCTAGTTCTGCAGTCAGGATTGTGCCTACTTCCTCTGCATCCAGCACGATGGATATATTCAGCACAGCTTTAGCTTCAGCTGACATCAATCTTGATTCTTTTCAGTACATAGAAGATGGAATGGGTATGTGTTTGCAGCTCATCACATATGTAATTACAATAGCATCATTGTTTACTCTTATGTTGCTTAAGGGTTCCTGCTCATTTAACATTCAATATTTGTAGTTCCATTCCAATTATCTACAATTAAGTTCCCAAGCAAATTATATAAATATTTTTGATGGCCAAGTTGTTTTACCAAATGCCCACGTGTCTTGTCATTATCTTGTATTGTGTTTAGTTTTTCTTTTAAGGAAATTACTTTTTCTTCTTATTAATGTAAAATCACAGTGGAATTAACATATTTATTGACTTTAAGATTAATTTAACTTTCTATAGACACTTACTGACTTCATAGTCTAGGGGGATATTCAGGACTTATGATTAATATACAAACCACAGAGGTCTTAATGTTAAAAGTGGATGAGCAATTAGCATACTTGCTATGAGACTTTATTCTAAGATATTACTTCATTAATTGGTATGTATGAACACTTGTGTGTTGGTTAAATTTGTTTTCAACACATAACAAACTAAATATAGTAAAACATATGTGTTATGACTGTTTGCATCTAAAGAGTCATGGGTGTTGGTTATAATGTATTTTTAAATACTTTTTTAACATGAATATTAAGAAAATTCATATAAGAAGGCCCAAAAATGTGCCTTGAATTTTGTTAATAGTGATTTTTGTGTCATAATGGTTTTGTCTGAAGAGCTTTCATTCATATTTGCCTGACTGCATCTTACAGAGCCATCAGAAACAACAGACCATGGCAGTAATGGTGGAATATCAGATTGCAGTCACCAGAGCAAACAGGTGTTGCACTATACACAATCTTCCATGGTTGTGGAATCTCTAAATAAGCAAGTGAGTCATCTTCTGTACTGACAATGTGTGTTGGATAAGAATGCCTGAATTTAGCAACTGAATTCATAGATTGGTGATTAACATTTTCACTTCATATTCAGGTGAATCTGTGAACCAGGTCTAAGATCAGTTATCCTGAATAAGGATTCTTATGGTTTTCCTCATTCCATCAGGCAAAAGTATTTCAAATATTCTTCTGCATCCTCCTGCTATTCATCATTCATAAACTGGTGTCACTTAGTGCTGTGCTGTATTTCATTGCATGATTCACATACATCTTTTCCAAAAGGTTTGTATTTGGGTGCAAGGTTTGTGTTTGGATTTATGAAAAGGGTTTATTATTGAAAATAGCACTTTGTACCTAACTGATATGGAAAAGTGAAGTGTTTCCCTGGAAGAAACTGAATAAGCTATTTTGGGATTGTAGCAGCCATCACTAAATTGGATGTTTCAAGGCCACAGAATTACTTCACACACACATCTCTTACTGCATGGTCTCAAGTCACCAGTACAGCAAATATCTTTAGTACAAAGATGAAATTAACCTTCATAACAGTTGCTACAGTGTTGTTTCACAATATGTGCTTTATAATGAATTCTTCTTGGGCCACCAACCATGTAAGGTGGTTTAATGGAGAAAACATAAACTGCCTTACACAGCTGGTAGCCTGAGAAGAATTTATTATACTTAATTGCTGTGAAAGCTTCAGATCATACGGATATGCTTTATGTTATTCAGTCAAACCAACTGAATGAGCAAGTTCTTGAATCTGGTATTGCTGACCACTTCAGCAGCTTCCTGCAGCCAGGGACAGGGGACAGCACTGCAGTTACGGTGGAGCCCAGCAACATGGGTAATGTTTCATAATGATGAGTTTGTTATGAATTATATTTTATAAATCCTGCAGTGACACCAGCATTATTAGCTGAAGGTATTGTGTGCAACAACTAAAGTCTTACATTTTTCATGAATGAAGTCTCCGCAGACAGCCACATTTTCAGGCATTCATGGATTTAAGGTAGCTCACATCAGATTGTAGGTTCAAATACTGATTGGAACATGTCTTCATGGACTGATCGTCAGTCCAAGGAGACCTGCCATGTGTCGAAATGGGTCACTAAGTAAAGTTAATTGCAGGTCCAGAGTTCTTAATCTGTGAAACTGAAAGAAGTTGTGACACCTGCTTTGGTTTCAGTGCTTCCACTCATAAAGAGTGACCAGAATTCATAATTATTTGAAGGAGATTCAGAAAGCAAGAGCATTATTGGAATATTTTTGTTGTATGGTTGGCAATGCTACTGATGCCAGGTCATTCTGTTGTTAGAGGTCAGATAATGGCATACTGCAAGTATAGCTGAGTTGTTTATTTTTGCCAAGTGAGCATGTTGTAAATGTGACTGCTCTATTAGAGGTTTTCACCAAGGACAAGCAAGATGCAGTAGTGCATTTTGTTGTGTTTGAAGACATCCATCGCCAAGTATGGACATGGATAGAAATGTTGCATCAGTGAAGTGTGTGTCAGTGGATCAAAATATTTAAAAGCAGTCAAACCAGTGGTGTTGATGCAGACATGTAAAAAAAGCATCCAGAAACAAATTAAACATGGAGTGTTCTCAATAAATTATTCTTGGAAACTGAAGAGTAACTATTAAAACTGTTGCAAGACCTTGCTCAAATTTGTGCAGACCTCTGTTGTTGCAACCATCTTTATGCCATACGCACTCAGTGTAAATGGACATCTGAGGCACACTCACAGCATGTTATTGTCTGACCTTTAGCTACAGTATGACCAGGCCTCAGCAGCGTTGCCAATCATACGGTGATTTCTTCCAGTATTGCCAAAACATTTTTAATTTCCCTTGTACAGCCTAATTCCCAATATCGGGTACCTGAAGTTGGCAAATAGATTATGAACATTAGAGATGATACTGCTACAGAAATGAACAGCAAGGAATGTAACACACAACCAAGATGTTGGGCAAGATGCGAAGATAGGAAACACTGCGCGATGAGAAGAATGAAGAAATGCACCCTAGGGGTGGCATTAAAGAGGTACTGTTCATTTACGCATGACATCTGTCTGCTGTCTAGGTATGTGCAATGCATTGTAAATCGAGCGGGCAAGAGCTACAAGGCAGGGCGATAGCAGGAGGTTGGACATCACTTTTGATGGTGCACCCATAATAGGTATTGTTATTGTATTAGTGATTTTGTCAAAGTTGATATGTCCTTTGAAAATATTGAATGTATGTTGTGGTTTCCTGCAACTTCTATTGAAAACATTTTTTTATCGTGTTCATACTACTTCTATATATGTATTTAGACCTTTAAATAATGTGGGTCTTAAAAAAATTAATGTAAATTAATTGATCAAGTTAATGTGGTTAAGACAGAATGTATTTTAAAGCGGTTGTGGAGTTGTGAAAATAACAAAGAATAATTCAAGATTCTTGATGTCTTTAGCATCGGATACTCATAACTGACCACCTAAAAAAGAACTGCCCTCTACAGGCAGAACTCCCACTCATTATTTTCTGAATTGTTTGGGAGGCTCCAGGTTCAAATCTTTGTCAGGTGACGGACATTTTTCATCATGTTGATCATGCGCTTGAAGTACTGTCATTAAATAAACCAAGAACCAATAAGTCAGCCCTCTCTTCAGATTTTATTTATTTAGTTCTGTATAATTGTGTGCATCAGTGTTATGAGTTGTACCATAAAATTTTCTATTTGCAAATCAAGTCTGGTTGTAGAAAGAGAAAATGTATTCACTAGAGTAATGTACACTGAGTTCATTTAAATACTGGCTTTTGAATATGAATTTAATTATCTGTAAACACTATTTACAACAAGACTAAACAAAGAAACTGTAAACATGAATACATCCTTGTGCAGTTTGGTGAGTAGTGAGGTGTATAAATGTTTTCTGTTGGCATCAGGCTTAAGGCGTCCTGCGCCGTAGCCGCACGGTCTGAGGCATCATGCTTCGGACCAGTGATACAGAATGCACGCTGGTTTGAGTCTCTGGGAAAGAAATTTCTCGTGAGATTTTTGACCAGTGTATGGGACTGGTGCCAACCCAGCATCGTGAGGAAATTGGGGAGCTACAATCAGTAGCATAATCCGGTTATGAAAACTAGCAATGGCTGGGGGATTCGTCGTGTTGACCACACGTCATTCTATATCTGGTTGGATGATCGTTCACCTCTGCTTAGGCATGTGAACGTGAGGCCAGCAGCCAGCTAGTCGGCTTTGGCTCTCATAGGGCTGTTATGCCACAGATTATATATATATCAGGCTTATGGCATAGCTGGGCCACCCCTTATATTAACCCAGTTAATGTGACCAAAGAACTAAATTATGTAATAGAATTTGGTGGTTGGAAATAGGGAAGAATTAGTCATAAGGTATTTATACTGTAAGTTTGTTTGAGTGAATACTACAGTGAAACTTGTTTTTGTTATTTCAAAGTCACATTTCAGCACAGAAATAATATGAATTAAAATATTTTTCTTTGTACACATACTGCAGGAAACCAGCTTCCTACTGAGATTTCAGGTTTTCACGGCAGCTAGTGTGAAGATGGATGTTATCTGAGTTGTTACGCCATGTAGTCTGGTAGAGGTATAGAGTACATCATCCTGATGATGGAGGCAGTAAGAACCTTTGAAAAGTTGGTAAATCACTACAAGACTACATGACACAACAATCCATAAGACATCTTTAGCTTTCTGCATGGATCTTGAAAAATGACTTGATCCCTCAGTATGTGAACTGGAAGTAGTTGTGGTTAGTTACAACAGGTGGAAGAAGTTTTCAGTGTGCAGTGTTTGAAATTTTGTAGATCATAATGTGTATTGAGAGTTGTAACAAAATGCATATCATCTTGACATGGATTGTGTGCCTAGCTCATGTTCGTGTCAACACTGTTTCATGTTAACATGTTATGCAAGCGACATAAAATGTAACACATTTAACAGACTACAAGAAAAATACATTCTTTTAAAGTATTTTAATACTACTTTAAAATGGCAATTTAATGTTGTTTATATGTAAGCAATGCTGACTGGTGTTATTGTTTCAGCAATTCTGTAAACTTATGGTAATGTGTATCTGATAATGATCTATTTCATTTACAAGAGCATATTTGAGTTTGTAGCTAAATTGTGTTTGTATTATTTATTGATTACTGTTTGTTTTTCTTTACAGACACGTCTGGAATGCACATTGAAGATTTTACCTCACAGAAAGTACAAGGACAAGATATTACTTAATGAGTTGAATAACTGTACCTGCCAACACCTTTTTTATTGCACTGATGAAGCAGACAATAATTTGAAGATACTTGGAGGACAAGTTTCATAAAGTTGCCACATGTCAGTGAAAATAATTTAAGACCAGCAGAGAATGCTACCAGGGGAGCAGCTTTCATAGATGAAGTATATTTTCAAGTTTATATGATTTAGGACAGCATTTATAATGATGAAGATCAGCAGAATACAAATTTTTATAGAAGGTTTGAATTTGGTACTGTATGTGAAAATTGCCAAATTGTTGCTAGTTTTGTGTCTCATCCCAGTAGAAGTTGGATTTAGCAGGGCTGATTCCTGTCTTATCCCTCCTTTTTCTTCTCCTTGAAAAATGACTATGTAATCCCGCAGAACCTCCTGTTTGCCTTGTGTCACATATTGACAAGGCTTAGAAACTTGTGTCAGGTGTACTTGCCAAACTAAAAATTAACTACCACAGATCTTGCCAGCTATAGTATTTTTCAGCGGAATTGGCGGCTGAGTCGAGTTCTGCTCTTTGTGAGTGACCAATCAGTGCAAAGAAGGTCTGTTGGTAAGCAGCTAGACCTCAGTCTGTTCAGGAACTGTGTGATGGAAGCATCAGCTGCCGCATGCATTGTTGCCAGTTCTCACATCTTCTTTGCATAGTGTTGTAAACATTCACTGGAAACCAATGATCCACGATGCTACATCCGGCACCACTGTATGTTGTTTCCTCACTTTCTCGCCCATCCACCTCCCACCACTACTTCCTACCATGGCACAGTTTATGTGATTGGTGCATGCTTCAGCCGCCAATTTGGTTGAAAACTGTTATAATTTCATGTACTACCTACAATATAACACATTTTAAAGACATTAGAAAAACAAATATGCAAAGTTTGTTTTCCCTTTAAGACAGCATGTAACAAAAATCAAGCGCTTGAAATTTCCTAAATCCCAGACCAGAGGTAATGTAAGCATGCAGCTGGTGTCATAAGTCCACTCATTTGTAATCTTGTATTTGTCCATATGTGGATTTTCTCTACTTTCCTTTAATTAAAATTATTTATGCCAGATGTGTGTTAATCAAAGACACCAGTATGTGTACCTAATTTGAAGAGGATGTAAATTAATGATAATAAAATGTTTAAACCATGTCACTAGGAGAGACATAACAACAAAACCAAGGTGAACACTACTTTGCTTGGCTCTACATCCGGTGGTAGATGAGGCCATAGCGTGGCAGAATAGCATTGTTAAGAAGATAGTATGATAGCTCAAGTCTCTGTGTTTTTTATTATTATTATTAAACTCATATGTTGTATCTTCACAAATACTAATTTAAACTCTGCAGTTATGTATTATTCAACTACATGTTTCAGAAATTTTGTTTGGCACTCATACCAAGTGTAACTGAAAATGGATACCAAGACGTGTATTCTGATATTCAAAAGAGACCTTCAAAAGTAACCTTTTGTAAACAAGTAAAAAGTAATCACCAGTATTATCATCCACACTTTCATCATATTAGTTGTGCTCCATTGTCAGGACAACAATGGAACATGAAATAATTGCAAATATTTTTAAAAATTGGTGAAATTTAATAGTCTTTATTGACATGGCAGGTGATTAAAAAAAATCACCTCTCTGAAAATCAAACCTCATTCACCAACATAGTTGTCAAACACACTCAGATAATGCAAAGGCTCATACTTTTATAAGACTTACAAACACTAAAGAATGTTGAATTGGAATTAATGAGCTACTTCACCTTCAAGCAAGTGACTATGAAACATATGTTTCTGTTACATAAATCAATAAACTGTTTTAACCTTAAATTCCGTTGTGGACGTTCATGTTTGTTACATTTGTTACAACATTATTGACAAAATTTGTAATATTGTTTTAAGTAGTGTAATTTTTGACAAGGCTTTAGTTTCTTGTGCAGGTTGTGGGATGTAACTCGAATAAGATCACAAATTTTTATTGTTTCAATCGCACTAAGAATAACAGAAAAAGTTGTTTTTCACGGATTTGGCATACATCATTTTTTAGTTTCTTGAGTGGCATCGAGATTTTGTGGCCGGTACGTTGGTATTATCGATTGTAGGCAATGAAGAATGGCGATTTTAGTGCCACCCAGTGATTTTAAGTCTGGGTCGGAATGATGGTATGAGGCATAGATAATCCAACTGGTTCAATGAGTACATGACTTGATAACTTGCGCCATCTTTCGTGGTCTGTGAATAATCAGTTTATTATTGACGTTCAAACATGTTAACGTATGTTGTAACGTGTCCTTTTTCTGTGCTATAAGTTTATTATCTGTGTATATATAATTTAAGCGGTAACGGACGACTAAGGTGGGGCGGCAAATATTCGATTGTAGATTTGTTGTATATTCACTCAAGTTCAGCCGTTACATTTTGTTTGAGTAATATCTGTTGTGCAGTAAGTATTTTTACTGTTGGTTTCACGCTGTTATTGAACCACAACTTACGGATCTATTTTGTTGTCAGGACAATGGGTTTGATTCTGTTGCAGGCCATAACCTGCCCATAAATATTATAAAAATCGTGTTTAATTGCACAAAACACCAAGATGTTTTTAATTCGGAAAAAGAAAACTCTTTTCCGTAATTTTTGGAATTTTTATATGCAGTGACAGACTGCCAAAGTGTTTATCTGTTGACTTTAGGTCAACATTTCATGGTATATATCTTTGGTTTCTTGTTTTAATTGGTCTGTACTTTATAATTAATTTGGAGAGTCTGACTCTCTGCTTTCTGTCAATGTAGTAGATCGATTTCTTTCTGTAATCCAAGAATTTGGTCAATGATGATACAGTATTTTATTTGTTTAGAATGCCTCAGTTGCTTCAGTAGGTTTTTTGTGTATGAATCACATGGTAATGAACCTGGAATCTATCTGAGGCTTAAAGATATCAGTCCTATCATCAGGTTTCTGATCAGTAGGCCAGTAATTTTTCATGGTAAATTTACCATTACTTGCAAGTCTCAAAGAAAAATGCAGTTATAAATTGTTTGCTTCCAATAGGTTTATTTAATTATTGCTATGATGTTTGAGCAAAAGAATGACTTGGTAATGGTGGCATTGTGTAATCCACAGCCAACTTACATAGGTGTTGTTTGTCAGTGTTAAGAGTAGCATATAAACTATGAAACCTCTCTTGAAGTAACCTAATGTTCTGTATTTGTTCCAGACATGTCTCCAGATATTATTACATTTGAAAAATCATTTCAACAAAGGCTCAGTGAGTATATGGATATCTTGGGTGCAAGAGGTCATCTGCCATCATCTGGTATACAAAATGAATGGTATTACTATATTGAAAGTTTACTGGAACCTGCAGGTTGGCAGGCAATTTGGAAAATTTCACGGCGGAAGTGTGAAGAGTTTGAGATTCAGTTTCCTACACTTGTTGTTGTAATGGTATGAAAGTTTTCACATTAATTAAATTTATTTTTATACCAAAGTTTATTCCAGTCATTGTCATTCCCTCCTTTTCTTGCATGGTCCTCATTGTATTTTTACTTTCAGTTGAGAATGTTCGATATGGAGTATTGCAATGTTTTGAACTACTATGAACTGTAAATCAGTCATATTTTTTTTTTACATGGGTTTCATTTTATCACATTTTTTGTTTTTAATGAAGTATTATGTACCACTTATTATCTTCATGTTGTTTGTTTGTACTCTTGACTTTTTCAGAAACAATCTTGTGGTATCACAGTATTCTTGTTATTATGAAAATGACTGATGAGTTTTTACAGACTTGTCCTGTTATGTGGTTGAAACACATTGAAATTTAGGTGAGGGATGTGATTTTCCAAGAGCTGGAGGCTGTTGTTGATATTGTGGCAGTGCAAGATGACATTAGTCTGCCAGAACAACATGAGGTTCCCTTGACAAGCCTGTATCCCACAAAGCAACAGGAAAATGAAGTGCTTGATATTAACTGCACAGCAAATTGCTTAGACCAGCTCAGGTGGGTACAGTTTGCCTGATAAAAGTTCAAATAGTTAGATTCAGAATGCACTAATTTTTGATTATGTGGGTAGAGTGGGATAAGTACTGACAGAGAAATAAAAGAGAATGATTTTAATTTGGTTTCAGAGGAACATAAATGATTTTCAGTCATTCTAGTCTTGTATGGTATTTAGTTACTAGGACTCTACATGACATTTTCATGTTTTAAGAAGTTATTTATGTTTTATTAACGAGTTTTTAACTTCAAAACTGTTCTATGTCAGTCAGATTTCTTCTGTGTTTTTGTGTAATATTGCTTTATGGTTAACGATGTATATTCTGTGGCAGGTTCTTTTACAATCATCTCTGGCGGCCATGGGACTGTGATGATGAAAACCAGGACTGGCTGTTTATCCATCTTGAAGCTCGACTTCAATTGTAGGTTTTCCAGTAAAGCTAGAAATAAAAATAGAGGGAGCAAGCTGAATGCATGCTGATAAAATGTTTGCTAATTTATTTTAATTGCATTGTACACATTTACAAACAGATGGTGAGAGGGGCCTTCACTTCCTTACCACCATGTTTATCAAAACATTTTGAAGAATGTTTTACTTATGGTTAAAAGTAATATCTGAAAAGCATATTGGAGTTTCTTTAAAGCATGTTTTTGCAATTTTTGTTATGTTATAAATCTTCAGAGTAAAAATATGTCACCCAATTTAGACTCGTTTCTGCATGTGCTATAGAGACATTTTTCAAACGTGTTCATATTTTAAAATTTCATAACAAGTCATATGGTTATGTATGGGTTCAGAATTACAAGTCTGTTTATAAATGTTAATAGATGTTAGTGCACAAGGACATTTTGTTTTATGCATACAAGAATGTGTACTTTAGTGTGGCAAAATTTTGTATAGGTCTACTATATGCTTGCAGTATCTAATTAAAGCATTGGACATTTTACAGTTCTTCAAAGCTAACTTTGACAACTACTCTGGCATATGCCAGAGAAACAATGAAGAGGTAATACTGAATAGAGTTTCTGCGGTATGACATGAGACATATATTACTTCGTTCTCATAAATGCTTTCTCAACATGTTTTGTGTAACAAAATAACGGACTGTTCTGTACATTAGAATTCGTTAATTCTGCAGGTACTATGACATGCAATCGGGAGTAGTGCTGCATGAGACTGGGCAACATATTCGTTTGTTACTTCAAGAAGCGAGAGAAATTGAACAGAAGATTCAAGCTGCACAAGAACAAGCTGACTCAGATGAAATAGATGAGACTGGTGCTTTGGCAATGATGGAGCTACAGATCCGACGGGAAGAAATCAAAAGAAAAATTGAAATTCTAGAAAATCCATTAATGAGGCAGGTGGATTGCTGGGTTTCTGTATAGGAATAATATACTTAATTTTCTCTCTGTTTATTATAGTAGAACTTTCTGAACATAAGATAGAGTTTACACAGACATGGCTGCAGGTGTATTTCAATTTAATTATCTTATATTGCTCATTTTCATAAGTATGCAGTTTTAATTTGTTGGAACATTCCATATTTATGCATTTGCATGGTTTGCATGTTAAAAAAGGTCCAGAGAAAGGCAGATGGTGCTAAATTCAAGAACAAAGTTAAAATTTCTCAGCTTTGAAATTACAGTTGCTAATCTTGATTCAGAGAAAGCTTTGAATCTTGATTACCGAACTAAAGAAGTACCATTGAAAATATTTGCCCATACATAATTCTTATTGTATCTTTAGTCTATGGGAAAAATGCCTTGATTTACATATTTGTACAATGCACAGAAATTTACAGGAAGGTAAGTACATTGTAAATTGAAGTTTACTCATGTGGCATTTGGCTTATTTACAGAACAAAATAAACTTTTTTCAGGAATCTTGTGGTAAAGAGAAAATATGAAGTCGTGCAAGCAAGGAGACAGCATCGAGAACACTCGCATGAAGTGTGTTTTGTGTGGCTGGGTGGTACAGTAGATGCTTTCATTAACACACTGACACAAGTGAGAAATTTTGTTCAACCTGAAACATATATCAAGTAAGTACGAAGTCTGTCAAATTTCATTTGGACGTATGTTAGCTCTTCTGCATGAGGGAATTGAAATCACAGGTCCCAATCTGCTGGCGGAGGAGTTTTTGCTGGCAGTGCATCAAGTTTACTAGCCCACAATATTTAAAATTGGCATATTTCTATGGGATTATGTTTGATATTCTGTGATTATGCTGTGAAATACTGGCATCTGGTGGTAAGTAGATGAACTGCAAGATTATATTAACAGTGCACTTAACAACGTCATAATATTATGGTTGACATGCTGTGAAATGTAAAGTTGAAGCTGAATTACTGCGTACCGTCTCCAAAGTTTTTGAGTAAATGACTGTTTAGTTCCATATCCGTGCATACCTTCACAGTTCTTAGACGCGGGGTCAGCTTATTGCATAATTTATCAAAATTTATGCATGTTAAATCAACATATCTATTGCAAGATTAAACAGATTTACACTGGATTCAATTGGATATTGTGCCATACACACATAACATAAATAAATTGGACAAAGAAACTGTTTTTTGTAAGATGTTAGGCACTTCTGTCATGCCCTCACTGTTTAAAAATGGACATGCAATTCTAGGTCATGCCCACTGCTGCAGGAAGCTTTGGATAAAGCAATTGCTGGAGATACAATAATACTTTGTCCAGGGATCCATCATGCCTCCAGTACTGGCGGACTTGAGGAGGGTGGCAACATTATGGGTGAATATCAATAGCTATAGTGCAAATTTAACTGATCTGGAGGGTAGACTTTTTGTCTTTGCCACATCAGAACCAAGTCTCTTATTGGATACTAAGGATTCTTTCTGAAAGGGGATAGTAGCTGGTAAGTTCACAATTCTGTCCAGAAACAAGCCATGGTGTTCGTGGCATTGAAGCTTCAGGAATTTTCAGAAGAATAAGAGCAGGAGATACAGGGTCAGAAACTAGAATTGTTTTATCTGGACACCTGCACCCTAGTGCTCTTACATACTGACATGATGCGGACAACCAATCCACCTATTTCTGGAAAGGTGTGATTTGTTTCTGTCAAGCTAACTCATATATTATTCATTTTTAAAATGGAGTTACACAACTAACATGTTATATAATGTTACATTGCCTTGGACTTAAATATTTATTTAATTGTGGTTTATTTAATGTTTTCAGTAGCTTAGACTATATAATGTAAAATATTAGGATGATTAACAACTAATGAATTGGGAATAAAGAGGAAGGGAGTGGTCGTGGCTTAATTTATGGTACAATTCTGGCATTTGTCTGGAGAGACTGAAGAAAATTATTGAAGTCCTCAGTCTGGTCAAATCTCAACCTGTCTTCAAGTTGAGATTTGAACCTGTTACCTCCTGCATACTAAGCAGGAGTGCTAACCACTTGTTCACTACATTAAATCAGACTTGGATAGTTTCCAATAGCTGGCTTTTATGTACTCAGAAATGATGATTTGGGTTTTGTGAATGGTAGGGAGGGACTGCTTCTCAGTAAGCACTTTGATCCATGAACTTCAGATCATGTTTTGTAATCATTTAATAAGTTTGATAAAATAAGTTATGGTTAAAGAATTAAGCAGTTCTTGTCGTGGGAGAATGCTTTCATAAGGCATTTGGTAGAAAATGAACTTCATATTGTTAGAGTTTTCATGTTAGAATTTGTCTAAATTGGTGTTTTAGTAAATTGTAATAGGCATTACGAATAGACAACTGTCAGCAGTTAATTTTCCTATTTGAGTATGTCATAAAGGAACTGCTTAGCATGAACTTGACACTTTTTCTGGGCAAAGATTGTTTTGGTGAGTACATTTTTGTTCTCAGTAATGCAAATAAATTTAAGATTAATTTTTTCTTGTTATTTTGCATTATGAAAGGAGTATAAACATGTATTTCTGATTTTTCCCCTTAGGATTCCTTGAACCATCTGCCACAACTATAGCGGCCCATGAACCAGGAAATGTATTACTGGACTGGTCAGCAAATGTTACACTAGAAAACATAGCAATCGATGCTCATTTCGTACAGATGGCATTATCTGTCCGAAATGGGACGGTACGAATGCGAAATTGTTGTGTTGTGGGAGGAGGTAACACAAGTAGCACTGGGATTCTTGTACTCAAAGGTGGCCACTTAGAAGCACAAACTTGTGAATTTCTGAATTTTGGAAATGGCATTGTGCTTGATCATGATGCAAAAGTCACATTAACAGACTGCAAGATCACGTCTTGTAGTACAGGAATAAAGGTGAGTATGTTAAAGCAAGAAGTAAAAAATTAACTTGATTTATATTAATATTAGATTTATTACTACATTAGTAGGATTTGAGGTTTTCACAGCGGTGAGTCTGAAGATGGCTGTCTTCTCGCTGCCTCCATCATTAGGGTGATCATTCATCTGTCAGACTGCATGGAACAACACATGGAGAAGTGCCTTTGTAACCACACATATGTTGAACAGCATAACACAGAACAATTATAATTTTATGTGTTCCAGATGTGTGAAGATTCGACCATTATGCTGGAGAAGTGTCATGTGTCAGATTGCTCTGAGTACGGTGTCAAAATTGAGATTATCCAGCAATTTGGTGAAGGAGCGGACAGTCGACGTGTGGGGTCAGTTGTTATGTTAGAAAGGTAAGATTTTAATTGCGGAACAGTTCTTATTGGATTCATACAGCCAGGTAAACTAGCTATTGTATATAAAATAATCATATGTGAGCAACATTTTAAGAATGATAACACATCAACCTAAAAATTTGTTTAACGTTGTTCTACAGCAGTGGTTTCCAACCTTTTGTGCCTATAGGCACATTTGAGAGTTTATGAGATCGTGGCGGGCACCAACCAATTAACAAAGCCAAATTTTCTTTTCTCTGGACGAATAAGATATGGACACCAAATAATGCGCAAAACAACACAACGTTTAATGATACAAGAAACCGTGCAATCAAAAATACGTACTTTTATAAGTACAATTATTATTACTCAAGTGGGAAGTTAGTGTGATGTTTGGCGCTGCATTTCATCGGCCAGTTTTTCAAATTTGGGAGTGTAGGATGATGTTGCTGCTCGCAAACAATCGTCAAGATGGGTGCCAGTAAGTCGAGATCTGCGCTTTGATTTTATAATGTTCATGGTTCAACAGCCTTCATTATTCAGTGTAACCTCTTTCTGTAACAACGCGGGCACCGCGTTGGGGACCACTGATCTACAGAATGCATTTTCATATTAATGTAATTGATAAATTGCGTAGTGACCTCAGTGATGCACGTGTTTTGTATTAGTGCAGTTAAACCAATCAGTGATACCAACGTTTAAAACCAACATTTATGCTGCTTTATGTTTTCTTTACTTCTGTGTCTGTCCGCGATGTGCATTATATGCGATGTCCTGTGATTTACAGTTTTCAGAACATTACACTGGATAAAACTACAGTTGATGGAAACAAGAAAGGTGATGTGTTGATGGTGCAACAGCTAGACAATATCCTGTATGAGTCTGGTGATTCTGGGTGCATTTCTCATGAGACCGAACCAGACATCTCCGCATGAGCTAGCTTGCGTCGCAGCCAGCCGATTGCGATGTGCGTGGTGCAACGTGCGAATCCGCGTACCTTGCGACAAATATTGTTCAGAACAGCAATTGTTTTTTAAAACAAATATTATATGTATGTTTAATGATTCTAATTTTACTGATTATTGATATTTCTACTGATGTCTTTAATGTGTTCTAATATGTCTATTTGAAATTAAGAAATATATCCATTATGATAAGCTTGTTTCCAGGCAGCAGTTTCAAAACTTCCCACTTCTGTTTTTTTGTGTGTGTGTAATCACACCTTTGCATTAAAAACGTATTCCAGTCAACAGGCATGACTAATGCTCAGACATCCTGGAGGAATCTTCATGCCTGTGTGAGGCAGATGGTCAAGTGCATAAATTCTGATTAGTAGCACTGAAGTTTTTGTTTCATAGTGCAGATGTTACATTTTAAAAAGATTTTACTTTTGTTCTTACAGTTCCAGTCAAATATTGTCCTGCCTTAGTTTTCTAATACATTTTAGTCTACCTTCTTAATGAAAATGTGTAGGCCTATGATATCACTGTGCTCTGTGCGTGTTTCTTTTTGATGTTTGAACCAATTGCTTAAGTTTAATAAACATAACCTTTGTTGAAAACATTCCAGTCCTGGTCCTATGGGAAGACATCTGATGATAATTGGAAGCAAATATGTGAAAAAATAATGGAAATAGTTTGCTTGGACTCTTATTGGTTCATATAATTTATTTTTCCATGCTGTGCTTTTTGGAGGTTAGGAATGTGTATTTCTGTTACAAATTATAAAAATTAAGTACCACATGAACTTTCTGTATGGAAATTTTATCAATGAAGCTAAAATACATGTTAAAGAGCTCTGTAATACCCATACTTCATGTAAAATTAATGTCATTAAATAGAAAATGGTGATGTGTGGTACATGTAGCATAGATGTGGAAATGACAAATGCAAACACATTTTTATCTTAAAATCCCAGCAGTGCGACTACCAACTATTGAACGAAAACATCGTGTTGTATTTGAACAAACCGGTATGGAAAATGAAGTTGTGTACATTGAAAGTAGCATTTATATCGCAGGTTGGTGACTGGGTTGATTCATGAACCAGTGATACAGAAATTGAGGTTTTGTTAATGAACTTCCTCATATTAGGCTTAAAGCTCAAGAATCATGTTTCGGCTATAAAAAAGGACAGGGGGGGGGTCGTGTGACGTAATAGAATGAGGGGCAGTCGAGTGATGCTGGTACTGATAGTGATGGAAAATTCCCTAGTACAAATAATGTAGTACGCCGCTGATGACGTCACACAAACACTGTTGTAGCAATGATCGTCTAGTCGGGAATAAATAATAAGATTTTCGCAGAATCGAATGGTTTCTGCACACGTCTGACCGGTCGGTCCTATTTATAGACGCGACATGGAACCCGAATAAATCGAGTGTAGTGCACTACTCTAGTAAAGCTACCACTGGAGTCTGCAGTTTTAGTACAATCTCTCCACGAAACAGGGTCCTCGGAAAACTAATGGCCACTTTATTTGTCAAGATATTCCTCCACCTTATGAGTATGTGGAACCCGAATGACCATTACTGTGTTCACAATAGCCCGCCACTGGTTCGTATCCTCAGCCAGTTGAATTCAGTCCATGTCGTATTTCTATAAGATCCTATGTAACACGATACCCCCAAATACTTCCAGATCTTTCTAGTTATCCCTTCTTTTAACGCTTACGGGATAAAATTTTGTGCAGCATGCATATTCCATAACCCACCTAGATCCATAATATTTAGCGAAGTTTATAAATCGAGATGCTTTCAATTATACAATAATCTCCGTCCTGGAAACAATTTTGAAACTTTGTACTTGTGTAATAGGCCAAGTTTGAAGCTCACAGAAAACAATACGTAAAATTATAGTTTTCATGTTTTAATCTTTACGTTTTCAAATAGAAGTATTTCGAACTGCATGATAGCAAGCATTCCCATAATTCAATCTGCTCACAATTTTTTCCTGAACGTGATTGTTATTAGCTGCAGTCATTTTCGAATATGTACACTTTCCTACATTTTCTAAATATTTATTAGCTGTGTTTTGTCACAATTTTGTCCTGCGTTCTTGTGATGGTGCATGAACTACCTGCACCCCTCCGTGACTTCAACGTGACATGTTAATGGTCATTCAGATACATACAGTTCGCCGGATGATGACACTAACACTCTTGGTCTACTCTACTTTAGGATGGCTTCGTCTGCAACGTCCTCGCTCGTTTCTGTCTCTTTACAGTACATGAGATGTTCCTGTTGGAAATTGCATGTTTATTTACTATTGCCCGATTTGAACAAGGTGTGATTTTAATTTAATTCTTTGAAGCCGATGCTTGTCTAATTGTTCTTTATGAATTCTGGCCGTACCTCAAAGTAAACGCAACATTTCACCATTACAGAGATTAATTTCTTAATGCCGTTTGAGGAAATAAGCTCTGTTTACACTGACAGTCATACGAACCCCATAAATGCAAAACGCACATCTACTGATTGTTACAGCAGGCGGTACATATAGTTTCCACAAACAGAACGGGAACAACATGAAGACATGTGAAACTAAGGGAATTTTTCGTCGCTGTGTCAACTGTAGAGTCGAATGATCACTAATTGTGAGTGGGCAAGGATTTTGAAGGAGAATGTTGTGACGTATTTTAATGTTCTATCCCGACATTTTCCTGGAGAGACTTAGAAACTCCACAAAAATCTGGCCGAGTTTTGAAACAATGAGTATATATTCACTTGATCTCTTCGGCTTCATATTTTTTCGTAATGTACGTTTAATCGTCCATGAGATTTCACATTATTAGAAATATTAATGGCAAGCTGAATATCTTGAGCATTCAACAGAAAACTGGATGCGATGTTTTTCAGATATTATTAGGCTCGTGAGTGCGCAGAGGGTTAATAGTACTCTGATGTACGATACTATTTATCTTGTGCCAATATTCGTATTTTAAAGCGTCTATGACTAGGGACAGAAGTTCATTGGCTGAAGATCTCCATGACTGGGGGAAGTGGGCCGTGTCCCTTTTAAAATAGACCCTGTCACTTGCCTTTCAACTAAGGAGAACCTCCGTGAAGCCGAATAGTGTCAGACACTAATCGTGGAAGGTCGGGAAGTAGCTGGTTTATATCTGGATGATGTCACGAGTATTGACCTATTAGAACTAGTAATGTAGTCTGGACCCATGGAAAAGGCTTTTCTTACTTTAGTCCTGATGATAGAGGCAGTATAGCCCTCTGAAACGTCGGCAACAAACCAACTTCTGTATGGTGCCACCGGCCAAATGCAGGTTCATCATTAATAAAGAATTGTTTTCAAAGCCTAATACCAGAGTCTGCATTCGTTCGATATTTGGTAGACCCAAAAGTATGACGTCGTGGAATTTCTATGAGCGTCATAATTGCTGTCTTTTTTCTTATTTCTATTACTCTTTCTGGCGATTCCATGAGTTATAAAGCATAGCCACTTGTTGTTCTACGTCTGACATTGAATCGCCGTGCTCATGCGGCAACTTCTCCGACGTCGCCGCATGGCGGGTGGTACGAACTGTGCTGCAGGCGCTAACTGCAAACAGCTAGCTATGTTGCACATCGGCATTATTAATCAAAATGCTCGTAAATATCGGGAAGGATTACGAATAAAATTACGCTTAGGATACGAGGATGGTATACTGGATATACTAACTAACTCATGTTTTGTATATAATGTTGACGATTACTGGTTTACAGAACACGAAACCTATGAAGATGGCTGTCTTCTGGGTTGTTGCGCAACCCTGAAGACAGTCATCTTCAGACCCACCGCAGTGAAAACCTCAAATCCTACACGAAAACTATAATAAAAACTACGTGATCTTCCCTTCCGTAGGCCACTGTCCGTAAACAGCTCCATGCGTGCTTAAGAGGAGACAGACGTACACAGAAACACTTCGCATGAATGAATGGTTAATTATTAGGTTATTTAATCAAGCTGTTTCCAGAGGTAATAGTATTTTATGATATACGAGGATAATTAAGTGATGCTGAATAAGGATTTTGAAGTGAGAGGGTGTGTTCGCGTTATTTACTCTTGGACCACTTGGAGTAGAAGATGCGAGAACACAACCATAATCGAATTATTTCAGTTTCCATATTTTCATGCAATCGATTTTTTTTTGTGCCCGCTGTAAATTTAAAGTTCCTAATTTCCCGCCATCAAAGAAAAAGGTTGGCGATCCTGCTGTATAAGAATGGCGTCGTAATTCTCGTTGTGGTAACCAGGGAGCTGCAATATCAACATTCTTCCTTTGCTGGATCGCGGCGGAATCGTCTGTACCGGCCAAGTTCTGAAGAGGCCGGACGTTTCTCTCTCTCCGTCGTTTGTTTGGGTTGTACGGGAAGGGAATGACAATAGAGCACCTTGGGGAGAGGCGGAGGGGTCCGAGGGGTGACTTCATGGCAGCGATCGATGTGGAGATGCTGCAGCGTTTCGCTCTGCGTTTGAATTTTCATGAATCATGGGAACGCCACATTGTCTCTGTTGAATATCCGCTTATGAAAACTATATGTAAATGTACCACATTGTGTGTTTAAAAGATTCAGTCATGGTTGTCATAAACAACAGCGAAAAAGCGTACTCCATTGAATTAAGCTTATTTTCATAATGCCCTTGAGATTTTTCAGGCTTTATTTACCTTTATATTAATCCCAAGTAGAAATGCTAATTACTCCATTCGTATCACACTGCATTAATTACGTAATTTACAATACACTACATCGAAAAACGATTTAAATTAAATTTGCGGATTATGTCTATATTTTTCCTCCTAGAATTTTTTTTAAAGATGAGTTATTTTCAGGAAAATGTTTGAAATTTCGTACCGAACGTAACATTACTCGACGATGTGAACTGAAATTATATCACTTTTATTTTTTTGCCACTCAATACCAAATTTCGTAGAAATTATTTTAGTGCTTTCAGAGATGAAATGATCAGACATACAAGATTTTTCTTCGTGCATTAATTTATTTCATTTCACTCAAATGACTTTTACTAAACCTGAAAGCTTTTTTTACATTTACACCAGTTCATAATTTGCTATGCAGACATTGTACGAGTCTGCAGTGACTAACTCTATTCTGCAGAACTGTTCTAAAGCTAATAGATTAAAGAAAATCTCACATTTAAAAGGAACTAGAAGGGTCGTGATTGTATTCACAATTGCCTGGCACAAATGAAACATTATACGATATTATCATTGCTTCTGTAACGTGCGTGAAAAGCAACGGAAACTGAGCATGTTAACCTTCTGACTACCGGCGTCGTCACGCTGTGTCTGTTCTGGCCTTTACATTGCAGCTATGGACTGTCCAACACTTAGAAGAGTTTGTTGCTCGCGGTGGGATAACTCTTGTCGTCGGACCCGTTACAGCTCGGCCAGCTCGCAAACACGTTTTGAAACAGGCAGCTGTAATCTTATCGTCAAACTGAAGTGGTATATTTGATGTTACATGAAGAATTGGAAGTACGTTACTTGTCTGTGTATTATCCCTCCTGTAAAAACTGAATCTGTCGCATTGTTTGCAGTTTTAGCTGTAGGACCTTCTAACCTGAATTTAGCAAAAATAAGTTTAGAAATGTAAGCATAGCGCGACAACTCTGGAACGTTTGTCAGAATTTGACCTTTATAAATCGGTGTAAATTTACCTCCTGGGGATTTCCCTATCTTTGAAATATTTAATGGCCAGAGAATTTTCCGCTCTGGGATTCCCTGTCCAGACACTCCCGCAGGTACAAAATCTGTAGGTCTTCATGTAAAGTGCTCGTTGGTTTTGTCTGTAGTCGAGAAATGATGTTAAAATGTTAATTGTCTTCTGGGTTGTTGCGCCGTGTAGTCTCGTAGAAGTTTTCTGACGTTTAAGCTGTGCTTACTGCCTCCATAATCAGGACGATAGCACATCGCAACAACCCAGAAGACAGCCATCTTGAACAATGTGTAGTTCTGCACAAGTGTTTCTGCAGTATATCGGCGGTCAGGCGTACAACAGAATACTCTCGTAGTCTGTAGATTCATTGTGACGTGTATTGGCAAACATGTCTATAAGGCATAATGTTACTACTTAGTTTGCGCAGCAAGACAGTGCCGCTAAGTACATGGCAATTGATTTCCTTATGACGTCATATTGCAAAGTGAAGACATCATGTCTGTCAGTTTACGGATTTGGGCTGAAAATGGGACGGGAAGATGATAATGCTGTTCAGGGAGATCGATAAACAAACTCTGAGCTCTCCTGAAACAAACTAAACAATTATTTGACACTTTTATGAAGCAACATACCATTAATTAACAGATATATTTCGTCCTATGTTAAATAAATACCCATTAAAAGGTCTTGTGATGCCGATGTACATTTTACTGATCCGAAAATATAGAATTTAATACAACTAAGATCTATTTAGGTTATGTATGGAACAGACATCAACAAACACTGGGTACGGTGGGATATCGCATTGGCTTCCCATTAAACAAGAGTTTGGAAATAATGCAATGGAAAAGTAATCCAGCTGGATATTAAACGCTTTGAAGTACTCGTCGTGTGATTGTAAACTACGTGGTCCGTATTTGTGTTTATTTTCTCTCCATACACATCTTGAAGAAAGTGTATTACTACTATGATATGTCCAAGATTAATAATTACTTATATAGCTAAATCGTTGCAGAGTATAATGGGGTAATTCATACAGGCCTGGTACAGTAAACACAAAAAGTTAAGCACATTGCCAAGAAGCAAACATGATCTGATATAGGTCTCTGTAATCTTATCGTGAAACCGAGATAGCAGATTTGCTCTTGCGAAAAGAAATGTAAACACATAACTTACATGTACATTTTATTGTACGTACAATATCCCTTCTGTAAAACCTAAAGCTGTGTAACGTCTGCATCTTCAATAGATTCCGTTGTTTATTGGAAACAAGGGAGTTGTCACATCCGGTATGCTTATAATATAATTTTATTTTAGAAACCATGATATATTTCGGCTTACATTATTATAAGGTGGTACACAACACATGAAATAACACTGCAGACCATGAATTTTAAAATAGAACGCAACAGAACGCAGGACAACTTCAGTAGTTTCAGTGGCGAATTTATATTCGTCATGTCATCTTTACGTATGTCCTTTGTATTGAAATCTGTGCCGCTGTTGCTCTTAGTTACGTATAACTAACTAACTAACTAGATGGCTTACCGAACCCGAAGGTTCATCACCGAATTAACCAAAGCCCTCCACCGGACCCTGTCCTGGGCCAACAAAATCCAGTTTCCGTCAACTCCTATCTCCCATAGATCCCGCCTGAGATT
>NW_019060422.1:322851-347716 GCF_000696155.1 Zootermopsis nevadensis
GACGCAGTAACCTAAAAAATAGCCATCTTCAAACTCGTCGCCGTGAGAACATCAGATCTCATATATTGGAACTATTTTTCTCAGACAATTATAACAGAAGAGCGGGATCGATTATAGCAGCGACTGGACGACTGTACCAATTCCAGAGAAACAAACAAACAAACGAAAGAGACGTCAGGACCCTTGGCACGTGCGGCGCGTCCTGTCATGTAAATCTTTCAAGAATTACTATGCGAATGATCCTAGCACAAAGAGCATCAAATGAATGCGTAATGGGGAGGTCGTGCCGCAATACGATTAACAACCTTTCTGTTCTGTCCACGTCGGCGCCGTTTGGGACCAGAGAGTCTCCATGTTGAAATGTCTTTTCTGCAAAGAACGGCTACAGCTACCAGCAGATGTGTCGTGCTCTGTTTCCGCCTCAGGAAGCTAGATCACATGCCCTTTTGCCCTTCGTTGAAACCAGATGGAGGATGCAGATTAAGATGGCAGGCCTGTTTCTTTCTTCTCGTCAAGGCGTGTAGGGTGATAGCATCCCTTCTAGTGTGAGGTGTGCGTTAGGCATACTGTCCTAGGAGAACATCGTCATATCCGGCTTTACGATCCAGACAACTCGGCCGCGGCATAACACAGTATCATTTCTCAGTCTGTCTATCCATTTACATATTCATCCACCGTGGTCATTTATCTATCTATACAATATCGTCTTTACGTAGAATGACATTACAACATGTGGAAGGCTGATATGAACAGCTTCAACGCATTTTGGTTGTACAAACAAATTTTGGGGAAAATTTACAATCGGAAATTAATATTTAGTGGCATTTTGTAAGAAAAAGATGTATGAACCCTGGAGCTCAGGTGTATAAATCATACTTCTGTTATTCATAAGTCCTAGATACATTACGATGTAAGCAATAGCACGTGACATCCCTAACGTACATACGGTAAATACTACAAATATTTTCTTTTGGTAAATAAGTTCGATAAGAATAAAAAAAAAATCCGTCTGTTTATGTATCATCCATCAGTCCATCTGTTCATATATCTGTCTGTCTACCCTCTTTTTCTGTATTTATTGTTTCCGTCTGTTATTCAAGGCTTCTGTAATTGTAAATACAAAAGCAAAGCGAACTGTAGATGCTTGTGGTGATCCAGTCCTCACGAATTGGATAAAGACAGACATCCTCGTGCAGGTAAGATTCAACTTCTTGTGCACCCTCTTTCCAGTATTGATCTGATTCCTCCGCGAGGAGGGCCTGTTCTCACCTCCAGCTTCACGATGATCCACATGACGCCAAAACTCAGATTAGTTAAATCAGAAAGACAGAAGTGTGTATTGCGTGTCTCAACAAAACGACTCGGATGGTTCATTTCATCACAGTTAATCTGTTTGTCTACATTATGTTTAGAATGTATCAAATCAGACCCGAGGCCAGATGCGGGTATTTCCTTTACTAAAAGCAAGCGACTACTCCGTTGACCAACATCTCTTGTATCCACGTAACGACGCGAAAGACTTTAAGTCAGGCTTTGGCTTCCGATCAGTGTCTGTGAGACCCGCTCAGCGTCCTATTCAGTAAGTAGCCCATCTGAGGATCCTTCTTGAGGATTAAAGTAGCGGGAAAATGAGTGAAACGAATCGCTCTGTCTTCATCCGTAATTTAAAGTTTAAATTCGCTGTTTCACCAAGCATCTATGCTGCTGTCCTACAAGTCCTTATGGCGTGGTGCTTATTTAAAGCAAACACAGCTTTACAGTTTTTATCTAAATCAGCGTATAAGAAAAGCATGGTTAAGTAAATTCTGGCCCACTTCAGATTCCGTTTAATGTGTGGCTAAACACATTCAGAACACCAACTAGAATTTGTTTTCCTATTCAATTTTATTGTTAAAACTGCAATTCTAATTTCATAATAATATGTTTATAAAAATATTCAGTTATTGCGAATAATTTTAACTACAGAATTATTTTTTCACGACGCTGTCCGTCTTAGTGTCACATAAAGAGAGATCCACTCTGCACTTCACTAAGAGTAGCCAAAGACCACGCCGTATCTCAGGAGGTTATTTGCCGTCTTTTAATCGTGGAGGCTCGGGTTTGCTTCCAGGGTTGTTCATATGGGATTTGTGGTGGACAAATTGGCGCTGGGACACGTCTTTCTCCGAGTGCTTCTATTTATTCCTGTCATTATCATACCACTGCTGCTTCATAATCATTTATGAATCATCTGTAAGATGGACAATGCGTTCATCCGTCTGTCCTCAAGGAAAAACGCCAATTTTACGGGACTCATCAGACGTGCATAAAATGCTATCGAGCTATTTTACTTTGGTTCCATGGAATGTATAAGAGGTGGTGATTAATGATTATAGTACCGTGACCGTCAATGATCTGCTGTACATCCCCTTCCGTGTTAAGCCCTCTACCATTCTTGCACCTCAAATTAAGCGCAAAACTTTGCTTAGCGGGCCTTGTGATAGTCATTTGATTTCGTTCTAAAGCCTAGGCTTTGTAGTCACATAGAACGTGTGAGGCTGTTATTATTTGTTGTGATATCTATGACGATTTGGATTGATTACCAATTCTAATTTTATTAATTTTAACTCATTATAGCGTAAATGTTTCTCTCAATAAAATTGAAGTCCAAATATATATTTATGTGACTCCCACAAGGCAACAGAAGTCTCTCGACGAGAGTAAGCCTCGACTAGCTAGCTAACAACACCTGGCTGGCTGCATCTGCCACAATGCATTTTATCTAATCAGTTCCGCTGTATTCTAGAGTACTGAGTACCCCTGAATGACAAACGTAAGATATAAGACTTTTAGTGTTTTATTTTTTAAAGTGTTAGCCTGACTAACACGGCAAACAAGAACACTTCGCACTTCATAAAGTGGAACTTCGTTATTTATATAGGATACGATGGGTTGGACATGTGGATATGATGCGAGAAATAGAATGAATAGGTATGCTGAAACATTGTAAAATCGAGAGAAATTTGGGCAAGGAACAAATATGGATCTTATAGGGATGGTTTGTAAGAACAGAAAGTGGCTGGAAACGTTTGAGGAATGTGTCTAGTGGTAGGCTTTGACATTTGTGATGTTGGGTTCTGCCGCCTATCAAGTACCTCCCTGCCACGTTAATGGCCCACAGCAACTACGACGAAAAAAATGCCAAAGTTAATAATACGTTCATCATATTTCCCCTTCCCTCATACGTTTAACGTTGGAGGTAACTTCATTTGTTTCCTCCAACTTACCTTTACATTACCAGCCTTTTAGAGTCCGAAATTGCCACGAACACTTGAGGCTAGCCATCAAAGTAGTGGAAGTCGCGTTGTGGTATGGACAGATAGCGTCTTCCATGCTCTGTACACGTCGTCAAAGGGCAGGCTTCTCGTCAAGGTGAACACCCTGGTCCACCGGGCTAGAGACCAATACATTGTAGGTCAAATGAAAGCGAAACTAGGAAAGCATAAGATCGGGGTGCTATTTTGTTATAGTTTTCTCTGTGCTTTGGCTCATCGATAGAAAAATACTGTCTCCATCTTCAGGGCTGAATCTTGTTGAGTCAGAAGTTTCAGTAAACAACTGGGTCTAGCCTTAAAGGTAGTAGGAGTCGCGTTGTGATATAGATAACCTTGAGGATGGAGACTGTATGTTTATCCTAAACGTCGGAAACTACCGACGAGCGTACATGACACCTAAACCCATAAGAATACCATCATCCTCACATACGTTAAAACCTCAAATCTCATATAGATCGGTTGTGTCTGAAAACAAGGTGATGGAGACAGTACTTGGACAGAAAAGAGATAAGTTTGCAGGAGGGTGGAAAACAATTACATAATTCGAAAGTAAAAATCGTCTGAAAATAATACAGCATCGTTAAATCTTTGATGCTCGGAAATAAGGGCTTTGTGACTTCGAGAAATGATAATTGTATGTCTTTACATTGCGTTATCATCAATGGGTCTGCAGCACAAGGAATTTGAATGGGACGGACATCGGGACGCAGCCATAACGCTGAGACTAGCGGCAGACTGCATGGTGCCCGCCCGAGCGCGCCTGCGCACAACGGACACGCACTGCCCCGAAATGCATCGTTGCTAATTTACCCACATGCAAAAGTAAGTAAGCCGATCGTTGTTTACGACCAGTCGCTGTTTTCAGTTATTACTCACTTCAGACAAATATATTCACTTACATTTCCTTTCAAACTTAATGGAAGGTAACAGCCGATCAGCTAGTCAAATCCGCGGGCCCAAAAGATATTTATGGGGTTCACACAAGAACCAGCCACAGGAACAGCGTCTGTCCTGAGCCGCTTTAACTCATTCGATACCTGCCCAATTATAGTTATCATTAGTTCAAATATTTTTCTCTCATCTTCCCTGGATCTGCCAACAGGACTCTGCCCTTCATTTTATAAACAATATTTTATCTTAATATCTCATCTCACATGCATGTTACATGCCTTTCCATTTTAACATTTCTTTGATTTGATCACCTTGATAATATATTATAGACATTAGACTGTAAATTCAAATTATTAGACTCCTTAATTAGCAATTTTTTCCGCCTTAATAGCAAATAGTCTAATATGTAGGCGTAAAATCATTATTTTGGACTCAGTCCATCGACTCTGACTCAGCTAGCTTAAGACCTGGTCTGAGACTAGCTAAACCTGGGGGCTCAACAGACAGGCTTTGTATTACCTCCACCATTTTTATACCTGAAGACGGAAGCAAAATCCAGCTTCTAAGACGTCGCCGCCCCTAATTGTTGAGACGACCACTTACTGAATTACGAAGTGCGCATCGATCAATACCCATCGCCGCCGAGCTCTTAATTTCTTAGCTGCTGTCAGGAAACTCATTATAATCCTGATCAGGTCGAAATAAAAGGGTCCGCCAGGCTTAATGACATATTATAACAGAAACCCTTCTCTTTGAGAACATGCTAGGCGAAATTTTAGGTTCTCACGGTGGCGAGTATGATAATAACTAAATTGCTAAAGTCCCAAGAAGGACATCTGAAACGTCGATAAACTTCTACCAGACTACACGGCGCAACATCCAAAAAGACATTAATTTTTAAATGAATGTGCTGTTAAGGCTGAGTAACGAAGGTTTGACTCAGGGGTTTATTTATTTCCTTCGTCGCAAAGTCCAGATTAGATTTATCCTTAATGTCCGATGATTACTTTCTTCAGTGTTAAAGCAAATGGAAGTGGATTTCTCTAACGTGCTTCTGACTTATACATGGCAGATATCTGGTTCGTATCTCGACCGTGGTTTTACTAAGTTCCTTCGGAATGCAGTAGGTGTTAAACTTCCAGTTGGAGGGGTTGTGACGCCATCGCGAGGTTTGCATTGAAGCCGTTAAACTTACGACATTAGACTCTGAAGCTCGTTTGCATTCCGTCACAATCTGGTGCTATTTTTTGTTCTTGTTTCTTAACTTTGTAAATGCGAGTCACTGCGTATTGATACTGAACGACGCAAGCCAGACATGTAAGGGCTGATCATCAACTGCAATTAACTTCAGTGGGCGGTGTGTTTGATGTCAGTGGGCCTTCGCGTACGTAGAAAAGAAAGGGAATGACATGACTTTGTTAGTAAACAGTCGCATGCTGCCATGACAACAGAGCGAAATCAATTATCAAATCAAACAACATACACCACAGTGTTCTATGTAGAAATTGCAAGGTCTAGGCATGTTCTATCAGCCTTCTTTTGTTTATTTTTCACATCTTTCGAAACTTTCTTCAATTTTTTCTTTTCTACGTTTTTCATGATGTACGCTAAAATAATATATAGAAATTGTATTTAAGAAATTGTATTTAAGTTATTATTGATTTGAATCTTTATATAATTATATACACCTGAAGATAGTTCTTTTAGGAACTGAAACATGTCGTGAAAAAATGATGTTCTAATGTAAATCGAATATTTCGATAAAGAACATCATTTAATATTTTAAATATTTTAAATGTTAATTATTGTAATATTTTAATATTTAATAAGAATTGATTGTGATTAGACGGACAAGATTTAAATAATATTTAAATAATATTTCTACGTTTTGTTCTTACTTAGTCACTTTATTCCCTTTTTCTGTATCAATCTCTCTTTCTACTCTTGGAAGTGTAATTATATTGTAATGGCGAGAAGAGTCAGAATATTTTCCATACTGCGTTGTAATCGGAACGCCAGCCATAATATGAGAACACAGGATGTATATCTTTTGCAGTTTTGTCGACTGCTGAAGCGTTAAATTGAATGAGATGTTGCCGAAGATTGGCAAATTTCGAGGGGCATATCAAACATTAATCTTGTCATAATTTCATTTCTTATTCCGGCATTGGCAAGGCAGAATTGGTACTGCTGTTTAACCCCCTAAAGACGAATGGTAACTAGACATGTATGTCCTACTTGCTTCAACAATCAGAAATTCCTCAGTTTTGTGCTCATGGGTGTCGTGGTTTCGTATTATTATCAGTGTGAACAGAGATTATTATCTTAAACAACAATAACAAGTTGATCTTTGTAACGGCAAAGAAGTGTTTTCTTTGAGGCACGGACTGAATTCTTAAACATTATTTCAGGGGTCTGGGTTTGCGTCCAGGTCTGTTCAGGTGGGATTTGCGGTGGAGAAAGTGATAATGGTATATTCTGGAGTACACTGAAATTCCAAAGGTACTCCTCATTCCACATCATGGATGCTGACGTCAGCAGCTTTCTTTTGTTGATAAACACGGCTCAAAGGAACTCGAAACAATTATAAAATTGTCTCAGTTGCGATGTGATCCGAGATTATTGTTGAAACAGATTGTTGCAACAATGTTAACAGAGGTAATTATTGGAACACGTTGCAACAGTAGGAAGCTTTATAATTTGTCGGTGCCTACAAATCCGATATTTAACAATTATAATAAAAATAGATTTCAGCGTGTTTATTTTTAACTGACGGTACAATTTTTTTTAACTTGAAATAGGGATTAACGATTTAAATGTTTCAGGTACTTTAAAAATAGCATCGTGGTGCAGTCTGTGTCATTACGAATTAAAGTGTGACCTTTACATGAAGAGTCAATGACGAGAATAAAGCCACAGAATACAACGCTAAAACATTGTTACATCATAATTATGTTAGATGCTGCTCATGAGTAATGTCTGATACACACACGTTTCGTTAACCCTTCCTGTGTACTAAACGATATCAAAATTGTTCCGGGCTACATACCAACCGGGCCTTCGTACGAAGTGGACTTTTTTCCCCGTGTCGAATTGATTTCTATGGTACTACTGTTCCTCGTAGTGTATAGTATGGGCTCGTACAACACACACAGACCATAGTATAGTGATACTATAATTTACTTATTCCGGCTACAATTAGCAGCTGTCACTGACTGAGATATGGCTCAGCATCCGAGTAAATCAATACCACATGCAAATCAAAACTCGCTCCATGATTCACCTGTTCCGGTCACGAAGGCAAAAAAGTACGAACGCTTTCCGAGACGTCTAGCCACTAACCCGGCTGGAAAACTTCTGAATGTGTGATAGAACAGGTTAGAAATCTCGTCTGGTTTAAGAGAACCACTTAGGTTGCTGATTTATTCTACCCTGCAGAAAGAAATGAAATGAAAAAAGGAAGAAATAAATATGGAATGACTGGGAAAATAGAGATGAAGTAAAGAACACAAATAGAAAGAAAAGGGGGAAACAAGAAATAGGATCAAAAGAGATAAAGTATTTACGCACTATTTGCACAAAATATACGAAGGTGGGAAATTAAAATTGTCTGTCTGCTTTTCGTCCAAGTTTCTTACCTTCAAAACTGTGGAAAGGATATTGATTAAATTTGGTATTGAGGGTTTACGCTGAAAGTTGTCAGACGTATTTTGCTTGTTGCCTGTCCAGTATAATCAAAACAGTGTAGCGTGTGACCCGTAAACGTTGACGGGAATTGACCTTTCTTGTCTTAAACAGTAATTAATTCAATTTGTTGTATTTTTTTTTTCAAATCGCTTAAAGTACAGAATTAATAAAATTACTCTTGTAAACTAAATCAGATATGAAAACATCTCAGCGTCTCCATACTCCTGTCAAAAGTACACTCCGCCAGACCCTACCATATTCTCGTTTGCATATTTTTGCTGCCAGATTCGCCGCTGTCAGAACTTAATTTCATTTTTTTCAGTTTCATCCACTTCAGCGTAAGACTGTTATTATATTGTAAGCAGATAACACACGAATTCAAATCGAATTCTATTGATTTTGTCGGGAAAAATATATCAGTGCTATTAATATATTAGAAATAGGACGAAAACTTTTCTTGAAAGAGTGCTACATGCTAGTTTGTAATGTCTTTAACAATCTTTTCAGTTCATCCATCGGATTACAACGAAATCAGGAAGATAGTCATGGTAGCAGCAATACGGTCAGTTAACTTCGTTTCTTATTTTAAAAAAAACGTCATTAATAAAGGATCACAGCCACACTGCTTCCCTTCCAGTCGGACAAACAGAAGTTGATACTTTTCCTTGAAATACGAGGGTATTCAGTCAATGAGCATCTTGAAACAAATCTTTCTCTCATGATCCATTTTGTGTACCTGTAGAACCCAGACAAGGCACGACAGTCCCAGAGGAGAGCCATGTTTGTTTGTATTAAAAGATTATTATTATTGTTGTTGTTGTTGTTGTTTGGATACCATATTCCTTATTAACATATTTTAAAACGAAACTAGTTGAGTGATAATCAACTTCCCCAAAAGGACTCTGAGTCATATTTCTGCCGTACTGTCTAAACCTGTAAAGATTCCAAATACAGTCAAACCTCGGTTCACGAACTTAATTCGTTCCTGAAGGTCGTTCGTAAACCGAAATGTTCGTAAACCGAAACCAATTTCCCCATAGGAATTAATGTAAAATGGATTAATCCGTTCCTGGACCCCAGATGATTGCTTATTTAAAATTTTACAACAGTGCTTTGTGCACAAGTTCTTAACACAAAATCAATGGACACCATTAAATCTATCACAAAAAAGATAAACACAACACTAAGCAGATCAAATATAGACGAAAACTTAATTTAGTTTTACCGTACCTGTATGGAGGAGAGTTGACCACGAAACTTTGCACCTCACCCCATTTTGCACAAATTTCACGGATCAAAGAAGTAGCAAGATCAGAGACACGAACACAATTTTCATGTTTGGCTATGATTTCTTTCTTAACATCTATCATGATATTGGTATTTTTTTCTTTTCACTTTGCTGCTATCATTGTCTTTCTTTGGCCCCATGCTGGATCATTCTTCTACGAATACTGCCGACGCTGATACTCCCAGCTTATCGCTTGCGTGTTCGTAACTCGAGACACAGTACGTCATCCGAGACGCTTTGTGTTCGGAAAATTTGTTCGTAAACTGAATTGTTCGTGATCCGAGGCGTTCGTGAACCGAGGTTTGACTGTACTTTAATGTTCTTTTCAGATAGGCTGTAACCCATAATTTCGAACCGTCGCTATGTTTGTAATTCTTGACAGCATGAAAAATATTTCATACGCCACTTGCAGATGTGCTTAAGATATCTCTTCATGCAGCGTTTCACACGTTATGTAGTTTTTGCATTTCCGCCATGTTGTTTCACATTACACAAATATGTTGCCGGAATAGAAGTTACATGTTCTTCAAAGCGATGTTGCGACACAAGATTCACAAGTTCGCATGGCCGTCATGTTGCATGTCACGAAACAAAAGCATACAAAGACGGAGTGGCAAATCAGTTGCGTGATGTTTATGCGAGGTTTCATGAAAATCGGCCAATTTGTTCAAACTTATTAAAAAATGGACATACATTGTGAGGTGTGCCACTTGAGTTAATACACTCCTCTTCCATCTGTCCCACACAATCCCTTCATAAATATGTTATTATAATCTTATTTGTTACGTTATTTGGAAGTGCTTATTTATATCTCAGGAAATAAGATTTATTACGAGTTTAAAGAAGAGGAATTCGAACAATTTCTTAGCTGCTCAATAAGAAATAAATTTAAATTTTAATAAACACACTTGTTTAGAAACTTGATAAATAGGCCTACAATTTAATGACAATTGCCTGTAAGATAATTTTTTTTGTCTGTAAAGTTTACAATTAGTAGAGGATAGTAGTATGTAAGGCATGACATGGATTTGATAGTCTTATCCTAGGGCCATGGACACAAAATCCCTATATTTATTGATTCACGATTGGGCAGACAGGTCCAATTGACACCGTGTGTATATACTGCATCTAAATCAGACTACCTAACCAGCCAACCAAAGAACCAACAAACCACCAAACCTATCAGCAACAAGTTCTTGAGAAGCTTGCAGTCACTCAACCAGTTAAGAAATTTACCGTCTATTATGGAACACGGAGGTTCATTATCGTGTTCACATGAGCCAACGACTGAAACCTACCTTGAGCCTGATAAATCTACGCCTGAAGAACGAGAAAGTAGACCTATGTTTCTCCGTGACTGGTCTATCTGTAAGTCCACGCGGCATTTCAATCCAGATCACGTGAAGACGTCTTCACAGCCGCCAGAACCACAAACCTCACAGATAAATCCAGTCTACATCCCCAGACCCTATTTCTAGAACGCATGCAAATGTTGTGAGAAAGTAGGTATTAATTCGGTCTGTGTGTCAGATTGCAATTCCGATTAGAAGAGGCTTATTTTAGTGCATTTTTTACCTGGTTACAGAATTAACAGGTCATACAAATGGCATTGCAAAACAGTGATTTAACATTGCCAAAAAAGAAGTTCGTCTTTCCTGCTTCTACTACCAGAAACTGGCAGTTCTATATGAGATTTCTGCATTCCTTTACGCGTTAGACATCACCATTTAGTCATTACTTCCGCGCCAATGTCCCTTAGTTTCTGAGTGGTCAATAGATGGCTGTAGCTCATGGTCGAGAACTTTACTCGCCGTCTACACCCATAGTGCTAATGAAGAAGGATGTTCTGCGCGAAGAACAGAAGGAATACGCTGTATATGAAATGGAAAAACCACAACATTGGACAGTAGTATTATTGCAGGGGATACTAGTGATGAAAGCTGCAAGTTCATGAGAAACACATTTTGGCACGTGGCCGTCTTGTCTTTCAGTAACGCACATGATTTTAATTGCAGTTGTTCCAATTGCATACATTGTAACTCACTTTGTTAAACTCTGATTATTTACTCAATCTCGCCAGTCACTAAAACCGTGACGTCATACCTAGTTGTCACTGTTCCCACGCGCAGGGGAGGACGTGGATTTGTACGGAAAGGAATCTGTGCGTATTCATTTTTCATTGCCTTAAACAAAGTACTGTCTTCACCAACAAGGTGATAGATTAAGTATGAAGCCGAAATGTCCGTATACACAATAATAGACTGGACTGTAAGCGTTATTACATATAGATTTTGATATATGTAAGTTGATGAAACTTTTAAATTGTCACTTCCATTTCCCTCAAGAAAGGAATTTAAATGGCGCCTTTATTGCGATTGGTTGAAAGTATGCACAATCAGCCAATCATGGTGATTGTTTCCTCACATAGCGACGTGATGGTTTCAGCGTTCATTCACCCAATAGAAGGACATGATGCATTTATCCTTTAGGGATACTTTTCGTGAATTTAAATGTAAACTGTATTTTCATTGGCAGCACGCTTCCACTCGTGATGTCACAAGGTAAAAGAAGCCAATGGGAATCGAGGAAACAAGACAGTTTGGTTGCTGTTGAGACACATCAGACACATCAATCAACGCCAGTATTTTGCTAAAAGCCACGCCTCGCTTAGTCAATAAATTTTGAATATTGAGTAGTGTACGTGTAACATCTGTGCGTTAGAAGTATTTTTGTGCAGTTAAAATCAGATCACTACTGATTTCAAAGATAATAAACCTGGTGACGACCATTTCTCTTGCTGCAAGAATTGTCATAGCGGCTTGCACAGAGCTTTCTGCGCTCGCTTGCTACGCAGCGAGGGAATCACGGGACCCCGATCCACTGTCGTGCGCGACCACGCCAGTTTAGTGCAGTGTCTGCCATGTTTGAAGATTTCTATGCTGTGGGGCGTGCTTCTTCGTTAATGGCTCGTAGTATGGATCATTGAATGATATGTTCAACTAGATTGCGACATTGAAGATTGTCTGCATCGGGGATATCATGGTGTATGCATATCCCAGTTCTAACACCTTCATTGTGCTGGAAATGGTGTCATACATGGTGTGGGAAGCCTCGAATTTGCACCTACAATTTGTAGTAGCTCGAATGAAGTGAAGTGAATGTTTATTTTGATTAATTCTGTTAGTAAACATATTGTTAGTGAGGATGTTGTTAAACTCCAGAAGAACAAACGAATTTTAGAGAGTTATCGCGCAATATTTACTTGTCTGTGGCGGCAGTTCTGTTGATATTTTGCTTCCCGTGCTTTTGACCCGAGTGGGCGAGTCCATTGTAGCCGTCTCGGGGGTGTGTGGATAACAGATGGGGTGTTAAGGATCGAGGCCGAAGAAACCGTAATCGTTTTACCTTGGAATTCTCAGATTAAAGTGTTTGTTATTCTTCAAAGATTAATCAAGAACTGGAATTATACCTATATTAGGTAAACGCTGCATGTAACTAACCGTGTTTGAAAGTAACTTTTGTGCTATATGGGAGAATGATTTTTGCTGCGACTGCTGATTTCTGTGACAATTTGGTCGTTCAGACAAACTGAAGCCGTCCTTACATAGGATAAAGACCAGTGCCCATGAGGAAACGATTAAGTTCTTTATAATTGATTACGTACAATGATGATTGTGATGGAATGATTTACATAGGCCTACCCCAAGTCAAGTGAGTTAAGTGACTGCACCCATGTTGGGTTTGTTTACATTTTATATGGAGCTAGGAATAATAATGATAATGTGCAGTTTCATATTGCCTCAAGTAATTTTATGAATCTAACTTCAAGGTCGGTGAAATATTACCTTTCAAAGGTATATTTTATATTTTCTTGCATTTTGATGTGCAGACAGTGCTACATGGAAATAACTGAAATATAAGCCAATTTAGAAAGTTTTCCATAGAGGACTCACCAAGTAGTTTGGTAGTGGGTGACATTCCGATTATAAGGCCTTAGTGTCTGTAGCTCTGATTGTGAACTGAAAACGTGTTGACTGTAATTCTGGATCCAAACCTGCAGTTTGGTGGCAGCGTTCCTCATGGTTCGATGGTGCTCTTGAATGAGGAGGTATCGCCAGTGGCCACACGGGCAATGGACAGCTCGGTGGTGGTGCAAGCCAAACGTCCTGATGCTTGGCATAAGCACGAACAGTTGATGTTAATGGAGAAGCAGAAAGCAAAAGGTTAGTTTAATTGAGAGTCTTTTTCTATCAGTGGCCGATGTAAAGAATAGAATTTATTTACATTCCATAGATCATTCATAGGCACAAGCCAAAGATGTGGCATGTGTCATAGCTTAAATACAATACTTATTTCTACTTGTTACAAATGTAAATTACATAATTATGGCACTAATTTACACTCAGTTACATTATTACCAAAAAAATAATTACACAAGAAAGCATACCCACTTTTGCTTGCATGTATTTTAAATGGAATCATAAATAAACTAGTATGCCTTTTGTATATTTACACAGGATTGTGACAGCTGATTTATATTCAGATTATGTCACAGAGAAGATAATGATGGCAACATTTGTGCATGATTTTTATTGAAAATTATTTATATGTTATACATTTGGCTGTTACATTATTTATATTAATTACAATATGCATTGTATGTCATCAAGAGCTGTAGAACAAAACTTAACAGTGCTGAATATTTATTTCTGGTAGGAAGTTCAAAAGTAGGGATATGTTAATTTGTTCACATTTTAACATTTTATGTTGTACCTAACAAATACAAAACCTTTTTCTTGGATGGGAGTACAATTTTAACAGTTTGCTACAGGAAGAATGTTTCCATTGTCAGATATTGTTTCAATTATTGTTTTACCACATGGTACTGATTGTGTAGTAGGTTGTAGAACCCATCTGTACCTGATGAAAATTGTACCCCCTTGTCTGTGTTGTGTCAGCTGAAGCATTGTTTCTAGTGTTTCAATTCAAGCAGTCTTTCAGTGACACTTTTCTGCATGTTTAGACAATAACAGTTTAACCTTTTTGTTTATGCATAGCTCTCAGCTGTTATATCATAATTGAAAGCTTAGATGATTATTTTATTATCATGACTTAACAACATAAATATTTTATGTTACTGAGGAATGGAGGTAAGGCTGTATTTATACACTTTTGAACAATACTAAATTGATCCAACATGTAAAATACTAGCATATAAAGGAATCCTTAGCGAAATTATACTGTAACTGTAGGGTCAGTTGAGAGGAAGCAGTACAGATTCCAGATCTATTCTAATTTCTCATCATTTTTAGTTGTTACGCAGGAATGTGTGTCATTTCCCATTCTTTCATCCCTCCGTTTTGAATGGACCTTGTAGCTTTATATTGACAGTCTGTGTTGTGGAACTGCAAATGCATTTATACAGTTATTTATATTGTAAGACAGTTACTTTGTAATTATTTTGAAAGGGGTTTAATGTTTCACATTTTATGTAACATAATTTCTTATGTTTTGGTGTTACATTTGCCAGTACTGGTGCTTCATTACACAGATATATGAAGCAAGTTACTCTCATTGTCAGTACCTCTGTAGATGATTTATAAAATATGAAACTTCATACATGTGAGTGGGGTCATAATGGATAGGAGTCATAAGCAGTTGAATTGCACTTGGGTATCTTCATATTGCATTAACTTGGCCAATTAAATCAAGTATACACGAAATTCTTGCCAGAAAACTTGCAAGTAAAAGACCACTAGGAAGAGCTTGGTGAAGGTGGGAAAATAATATAAAAATGTATCGTATATAAGCAGATTGTGACATTGTGCACTGGATTCACGTAGCTTGGGATAGGTCCAGTAGCAAGCTGTTCTGAACATGGTAATGTACCCATAGTTTTCATAACAATTTATGATTGTCAGAATGACGTACTTTCTCGAGAATGATTCCGTTACTTGAATTTAGTTACTCTCTTATTACTGACTCATATTCTTTGCAGTTCATAATATGTTATTCTGCAAAGGTAAATTTGTACTATGATCCTATAGTGTTACTGAGTTATTATAATGACAGTTGGCATACAATACGTAGGACAAAACTGTGCATTTTGCCTGTCATTAGCTTGCCATAGAAATTTAAAAAAACTCTTGTGATATATGATCCAGACATTACCAACAAAGGAACTGGGAGAAGAAGCTATAAAGTCCTAATGGAAAATAATATTTTTAGTTTGAATAGTTTATATTTATCTGCTATCCCTCCTAGCCTGTCAATCCTCTTGCCTTTTACTTCAGTTAAATGCTTGAGTTTAAATAACAGCCTGGACTTGAACTGTAATAACACAGCATTTGTAGATAATTGTAGTATTTGCGCCTTCATGTGTGTGTATAATTCGTGCTTATGCTTGCAAAAGAGTAATCCCCAATGAATGTTAAGGTTGTTTACAGGCACTTAGTACATTCTTACATTTACAAACACTGTTTATCAACATTGTTTGTTAATGTGATTGATGCAGGTTGTCTTAAACGTATTTTTTCATTGGAATTTAAATTTAAAGTATGTAGTATGCAGCGGATTCCAGTTAATTGGGACACGGGACTAGAACATTTTGGTCCAATTAACTGATGGCCAAATTAACCGGAATCTACTGTACATATAAAAACTGTAGAGAAATTGCATCTTAGCAGTAGATTGATACTAGGACTAACGATCACAATTCTGAATCACTTCATCCACTATCTGTACTAATAACTTGTCCCTCTAAAATTCCTCAAAGTGAGATACCAGGTTCCAGAACTGTACAAAACAGATGGTTATTTATTATGTTGTTCATCAGCAGAAATCAGTCTTCCAGTCATTGAAAGGATGCACGACACAAGATCTAGTACCAAATCAAGAAATAAGACAGTAGGAGCATAAATACTCTGTCCAAGACAAAATGTACATCTTTTTACAACATTTAGATAGAATGAGATTGGAATGATTGCCGTAGCAGATATTAAATTACACTTCAGGAGGAAGAAGAGACATCCCGCACACAAGGCAGAGCTGGAGCCGAAGTTCGCAACGGGTTGTTCGACTTAATCCCTGGATGCAAATGATAAAGATGTTTATTTTTTGGGAAAGTGGATGGAAGAGTATCAGTTTTGTAACTAAATAATTGCAAGCGTTTATTGATTTCATCATGGTCCACATTTATAATTGTTAATGTTGTTCGCAGATTTAAAATAATTTTAAAATAGTTTCAATTATTGATCATAGTCACATTATTATTCCGTTGCTGATTTTTATTCAGTGTCTTGCACATATATGAGTGGAAAAGTCTTGTTAAAGGTTCATGGGAAAATTATTTTTCATTTCTTCTCTCCCCCCCCCACCCCAAGTTTTCCTTTACCCCTCTTCTGTATTAGCTTCTTTACAAGTACTTGTGATAGCTTCTCAATTGTAGCAGAATTTGTGAAATAGAACATTCCGCCGTCTAGAATCTTTACTGACAGCTTTGTCAGTTGTGCGTAACACACATCCATAACCGGTATCCTGAGTGAAATGACTTGTTATTTTTTTTGAATTTTTCTTATTGAACGTGGATTTATAAACACTGGATTATAATGAAGATGATTGTGCCTCCATCGCTCTGTAGATGGAGGTGGCAAGCACCTCTGAAATGTCAATAAACATCTGCCAGACTGCATGGTGTAACATTCCAGAAGATAGTCATCATCATACGTGGCTCCTTGAGAACCTGAAATTTCACAAACTTATGTTGTTTTGTGGAAGTGAAAATCTTGCGAACTCATAGGAGCACAGTATTTCAGTATCTGAGTTATTTTAATGATCTTATTTTTGAAGTGACATTTCATGGTAATTTTTTGATTTTTAGAGCTTAAAAATTGAAATCTCAAAATTGCCATTCTAAGAAATGTCATGTTTAGAAAATGAAATGGGCATTTAATGTCTGTCAGTTCTCAAAGAACAGTTTTCATTTTGGTTAATTTTCTCTTATTGTTTTGTTCCTTTTGTAAAATTTTGGTAGCAGTTGCGAGAATTGAGGAGGCCATGGACGGAATACGGACCGGGGAGCCATAGAAGGATGAGCTGAGAATGAATTTTTTTAGTGGTTTTATTGCTTTAAATTGTGATCGACGAGTGTCGTGGACGCCTGTTCACCAGCAGAAATAAATTGGTAACTCAAATGTGAGATTTAGTGTGAAGGGACAGAAGTGGGTGTTGGGTAAGAATTTCTAATGGTTCATGCGAAGCCATTTTAACCAAAGGCTGGCAGTGAGGCATGTCTTCACTCAATCTTATTTCACAATTGCTTACACAGGAATACAAGGAAAGCTTTGTTTTGTGATTTGCTTGAATGTGCTGGAAATGATGAAAAATTTTCTTCATAACTCATATCTGTTTCAAATCTGTCCCTCCAGGACGCCATTAAATATCCTTGTAGTGTGCGTATGTCGACCTGAAACTAATTACGTGAGTGGGAGTAGATAAAGTTTGCTGTTGACCTAAGAATACCCATAACATTATTAATTTTTTCTGCCCTTGATTCTCAGTTTATTAATGTTTGATGCGTTATCCGAAATTTTGTAGGTATATTACAGTATATCCTCAGTTTAAAGGATTTTGGATGTAATGGACACAACCTGGTATTGCCAAATTTTTTCTCTGGACACGAGGCATTGGTGGACGTTTTTGATTTTAATGGACTGTCAGTTTATATCTGGAACAGAAGTTATTAAAAACTCGTGCATTGAATTTGCTAATTGTGACTGTGGAAAGAAACACATTTGTAATTTTACAGCTAAAGTTTCTTGGTGAAAACAGCGAGTGGTCACATGGATTGTTATATGAGTCTGCAACACAGACCAGCAGTATAAGCTGTAAAGGCGATTTGTATGACGCATAATATTCGTGAAATTCATTACGTAACAATGACAACGACTTACAGGATCCAGTGAGCACAGATTTGAGACATTTTCAAGTGTTTTTGTCAACCCATCAGATTTGAGGTTTTCAAACTGAAAGACCAATGTTTAAATTGTTTGTAGCCACTGTATGACATGCCCTGTTTGTTTTCTCAGTTACAATTTATTTTGACATAGAAAATATACCATCTTTCTTATTCAGCTCTCTCTTCTTTAAGCATCTTCAAATTCCATATACTCGTAATGTTGTCTTACGGATAGTATTAAATGGCATTGCCTGTAAGGAAAATTAGCCCCATGTTCTTAGGCACCACGCCATGCAGCATAAATAGGTGATTTAAGCAACGTCATGTTATGAAAGCCGATTCGAGTGGATAGAGCATGAAGCTTTTAATGTTCAGGAACCGAAGCACACGTTATGCCGTTTCAGCATCGGATTTATATTTATTACCAAAATTGTGATTGGTGTTGTAGGAGTGCGGTGTGGACCCAAGAAACCGATAGCAAATGTAAATACATCATTAAATGACGTGCGTTGTGTTGATTGGAGAAGAGTAGATTGGATGAGGCAACAACACGAGGACATGAGTTATATGCGTTTGTCTAAAAATAACGAGATCTAGAGACGTTTCGAATTGTAGTGAGGACGCACTTAAAATAGAATGTCAAGCAAGCGGCCTACCGTAGTGCAGAAACCCGTTATGCATGTCTTTTTTTCTGTAATATCTATTGCGATGGCTATACAGCGTTTAATCTGAGTACCTAATCAACAGACGTTTAATATAGTAAATATGTATCTACAGATTTCCAAGACTTCCCGGACCTAGGGAGCGTGTCCACAACTATTTACTTATTTTTTACAAATCTGTTTAAAACTTAGGCCTTTATTTATTATCATAGTTCTTCGAATATCGCTGTTGAATAGTTGGCACACCTGGTTTATAGTCTGAATGTTACAGTGTCGAATTTCGGCCCAATGAGCGAACATCTTGTCTTGGGTTTTTTGAAATAGGCCACTATCGTTTCTTTCGCGGAGCAGCATGGCGGAAAGCAGGCGCCTGGAAATCGAGAGAATTTGGGGGAGATTTCGAGAGAGCAGAACGTCTCCAGTGGTTGGAGAGGAACATGTAGAATATATGCTGTTCAAATATTTGAAAATTTGAAAGTGGAGGGAAGAATTTTTGTCATAATAAATGAAGGTAAAGTGATAAATTGTACTACTACAGTCGATTTAAAAAAAACATCGGAAATGTTTGTGAAAAATTGGTTGTAAGAGGGAGAATATAATTAGTAAGATGTAACAGCAAGTCGAAGGCATGAAGGAATAGAATTATTCACATAAAAACGCGTATCGTATGTTAAGTGAATTGCGTAGATGGTTACAGGTAAGGTCATCTGTTCAACGTTTTAAAACATTTAAGTACCCGTCGTGTTTTATAGCGCATGTCGATAGATTGATACAACAGATAGTGCACAAGTTATTGACGACACAGTAGGTCAATTCGAGATCACCGAGGACGTTCAAGGTGACGTGGAGCTGAGGAATAATTTTAATTAAATTCAAACACATCTCATGTTACCGAACACGGCCTTTTACAGCTATAAGCAGAGTATTCTTTATACCACTTTTCTCCATTTTTATTTCATCGGCTCTGCTAATTGTGGCATAAATACCATATCTAGGGTTTTGTGATGTTAATCCTGAATGATGGTTGTATTGTATTGTAGTTAGGAGCGTGTTTAACTGTGCGTCATATAACACAGTAGAACGTAGTAAAATTACACTCTAGTAGCTATTAACGTTCTAAAAATGTAGTGGATAAAGATCATTAGAAGGAAAAGAAAGAAATGATGGAAGGGGATGGAGTAAAAGATGGAACAAGAGAATGAAAGCTGAAGAGGTCTCAAAGCGTCAGGAAACAATGAATTTAAATGCCAAAGCAAGGGGTTGTAGGCTGACATACCTTTATTTCGGGAACACTAAATATTTTTCGGACGTATTTTTGATGCATACACAAAAGAAGATGATTGCTGTTTGTAATTTCGAATTTATTCTTGGTTTATTTAACGGCGTTTTTTCCCTTGCGTAGGTAATGTAGATTTTTTAGGTTGAATTGTGAATGATACATTGGAAAAGACGTGGAGCTAATGTACCATAATATACATGGGACGTCTAAGGAAAACCATGAAATACATTAGGTTAGTTAGTCTCCGGCTCGAGTTTATAATCTAGGACTTCCCAATTACAAAGCCGTTCACTCGACCGTGGCGTTGGATTAATATGTGATATTATGAAAAATTAAACGTCCGAGCTCTTCATTTTTGTGTTACAATTTCGTTTAGATGGTTGTTTGATTCTGTGTAACAGGCTAAGGTTTTTCAACATGACATCGGTGATGTGTTTCTTGGGGGTGGGGGGGGGGAAATTGAATGATGTCAGCTATAAAGAGGAATTCCAAGAATGCTTGGGCCAATACAGTTTTGCCCACCACAAATTCCCCGTGGACGAGGCAAGAATTTTCGAGTTTGGGATGCCTGTACTCTAGTTACGTAGGGTAGTACTCTTTGGGCGTTGAATGCTTGTCCTCTATTCTCATCACGTTCACATGCGCCATTTAATATCTCTGGAACTGAATTTTAATTCTTCTATTATGTCCTTGATCACAGATTGACACGAGAATCTCATGTAGTTTATATATGGCCCGTTTTCAGAGTGCGATTCGAACCTGCGATGTCAAAGTTTAAGCTCTTTAGAATTACGCAACATATTTATCTTGAAATATGTTACAGTAGCCAGCTGGAATGTTCGCCACGTGCTTCAATACTCGGCTAGGTATTTGGTTGTCTGTAATGTAAGGTTAGTGGAGAATAGAGATTTGGAGTTCCCTGTGTGCGGGTGGATCGAGATGTTTAAAAAAAAGCCGAACAAATGTTAATGTAGACAGGTGAGGACGCCCATCCATATCTACAAACGAACAAACTATTGAGCGCCCTCAAATGATTTTTGGAAACTAGGTAAACGATTGTGGAAATAGCTTCAAGACTGGGCTTTAATATTGCTCAGACTTGGTGTGAACCTCCACGTTAGTAACAGTCTTTACGCCTGTCTTGCGCGACACAGATGGACTACAACTGAACCACACTCGCAGTGTCACTGTGTGACCTTGAGATGCAGTATGACCAGGCCGAAGCAGTGTTTCCAATCATACGACAAAAGATTTCCTTCCAGTTTCAATTCCCCTCGTTGACAACAAGTTTGGCGCGTGGGTGGGGAGACTTTGTAGATATTGACCTTCGTAGATGCCTTTTACGGACCAAGTCGTCTGTGTTGAACATTGCTGCTTCTTGTAGGGTTTGAGGTTTTCACGGCGATGTAAACATTGATTGTGGTCTTCTGACTTGTTGCACCGTGTAGTATTATGGCATGCCTACAGCTGTAGATCACGATCTATATTGCTTCTCCCATTTGCTGCATTTAGTGGCTTTGCTGGCGGAGTGTTGAAGAATAAGACATTGTTGGAGTTCGCAGTTGTGTGGCATTTATTTATTGTTTATTTTACGCGCTCAGTGTCTCAGACTTCCGCGCCGAATGTTTAACTTATGAGTTTAATAGCGATATTCGGTGGGATTATGACGGCTTTTCGGTTTTAATATCACGTACAGGAGTTTGTAGTATTTTAGTGTGTGGCAGGTAGGGTCCTCGGAAAAACCCGCGGATGTTCTGCTGATCTGCGAATTGTGTTGAGAAGGCGTTGCTGGATCAAGCCATGCCGGGGAAGAGATTAGAGCGCAGAACATTTTTTCCCTTCATTGTAGTGTTCAGCATTGGAAGTTCGGGCAGATCAGCGACCGACGTCTAGGCGACAATGTTTTGACTCTGGTATGTAGCTTGCCTGCCTATAATGCACGCGGCACAGTCTAAATGCTGTACCAGCACCTAGCTACTAAGCTCTATAAGTAGCAGTAGTCCTAGGTTTCATGGTATCTGCCGGGGGGGGGGGGGGGGGGGACTCAACGCCTCATTTTAGATTTTTGTTCTAATTTAGTCTCTGTAATTATGTCGATGTCGTTTGTTCATTTTTGGTCCTCTGTACATTGTCGAGGGAGCCGAGATACATGACACTTTTTTGATAGCGATAGGCTGCGGGCTTTACACACTACAGGGGCAGGCATTTATTTGCTTCGTGACCGCGTCAAGCCAGTCTCTGGGGTCTAGTGGGTATCCGGGCGGTTTCCTCGGGGGTTTAAAGCGAACGGAACGTGAAACTTAACTCCGTCTAATGCCGAGTGAATCTGTACTTACGTTGAAAACGGCAGTCTTTCGAGTTGTTGCGACATGTAGTCTGGTGGAAATTTACAGACGTTTAAAGGTGGCGACTGACTTGTAACATTTACTCGTAATGTAACATTCGCGGCGAGCATGTTACATTACACCACAACTGGTGAGGCGCATCGAATGCTCGTTTTGAACGCTCGGCTCGACTGTGCTCATGTGTGCTCCATTCATTTCATTCAATATGTCGGACGTGGAGGTTGTGTTATCTTTGTTTCATTTAATACGCTACTCTTATCTAAAGAACTCGTGAATGCTCGTTACGACGCCGCTCGACTGACTGACTGACTTGTAATGTAACACTCAAAGGGATTCGCGAAAAAACCGACAACACGATGGAGCGCCCGCGAGCGTGAGCGGCTCGCATCGAGCGGCTCCGTTCGCTGTCTTCACTTGTGTAATGCTCGATTTGTAACACGTTACATTACAGGCAAATGTTACAAGTCAGTCGCCACCTTAAGAGGTGCGTACTTACTACATTTTCATCGCCCTGGTGATGGCGGTAGCAAGCACCTCTGACTACACGAGGGAGTAGTTGGATGCTAATTGTGTCGTAGAGAGGGGGCAATGCAGTTTTGAAAAGAGGGAATGGACGCCTTAAAGATGTCTGAGGACTCTGTCCTGAATTGCGGCAGACGTGGATCATGTAGATTTAGTTGTAAATTAATTTTAAGTGATAAAGAAGAAGTTTATTTCCCTTTCGTTTGTTTGACCATCCGAAGTCATAGTTTCTGTCGTATTTGCTTCTGCCATTTGTAAAATTCAGTAAAACCTGCCTATAAAGGAATCACTTCACCATTGGCAGGCCTGTTATACTGTACACTTGCAATCACAAACACAACACAAATACACAGACGAGTGGTACTCATTTTAAGTCCTTTATCTTCCATGGTAACTTCATTTTTTACAAAACCCACTCCTGTCTTTGTTTTTAATTTCTTTCCTTTTTCCACTAAAGTAGTGTCTAAATATTTGGTCGACGGTGGTGCGTAATTATTTCCCTCGTGTTATTTGAACGTTCCTTTTCAGCTCACAGCAAAGTAAAACATTGTAACTTTTGAGTTTGGGCAGAAAATTCGTCGAAGGACACAATACTTGTCCCGACAAATAGATTTTGCCTGCTGAAAGAATTTTCGACAATGTTTCCAGACGTTCAGAGGCTTTGGAATAACAACTCCGTTGAGCACAGCCCTTGATAAGCGAGTGTTCACTCAGCTAGTGGGAGAAATCCGCCTTTTATGGAATCAGATTATTCATTACTATATTCACAAAGCCGGTCATTCGTTCCTATCCCAAGACTCACGACTCCTGTTAAATCTTATATCCTGTTTATTTAAGATCCGTTTTAGAACTCTCTCTTAGCTTGCCTAGGCCTCCAAGTAGGTCTCTTCAAATTTTCCAACCAAATTCTGTATGAGTTCCTTATTTCTTCCATGCGTTCTGCATGCTCCGTCCATATCGTATTTATTTGATCATTCTAATAGTTTACTGAAGAGTACAAATTATGAGGTGTGGCATTGTTTTCGACTTTATTCAGTGACTAAATTATTACCTTAGGCTAGTTTAACAGGGGTTTCAACATACTTGATGACGATAGAAAAATCCAGCTTTCGGAACTTTGTGATTTTATGATTTTAAAATTTAGACGTACAATGCCCAAAACAGTTTTACGCGATGAAACGCATCATCGTCACAAACATTGTAACTTAGACGTCCTCATTAGTGTGCAGTTTTATAAGATGATATAGTTGCGTCATATTGTGAAATTATGTATTTAATTAATTATTCGGTTTTTGTCCGTCTAATCACAATTCAAATTTAAAATTTACAATTAAGATAATTAAAATATCATTTGATGTTCCTCATCGAGCAATCGATCGATGTTCCAATTGTAAATCGATTGTTCGATGAGGAACATCAAATGATATTTTAATTATCTTAATTGTAAATTTTAAATTTGAATTGTGCAGTTTTAGTTACTTCGTCCCTCTTGGGCCACCGAAACGTAGTGAAACTATATGCTGGTGGCTGTCTTGTGGATTGTAGATCCTTGCTGCAACAGAAATAATTATAATTGTTATGGTAAAATGTAATAGATTTAGAATACATTGCCCTTCTTTTCAGTCGTTTGAGTTTAGCCAGACAGCAGGTGGATAAGTGGTTTACTTACGTTCTTCCACGCAGATTTTTATCGTATGTGTTTTAATCTTACGAAATGAGTTTGCGTTGTGCTTGCAACGGTTTGCCCTTCAGTTGAAAACTAGAGAAATTCGTGTCTTTAAGAAATTAACTGTTCTGTATGCGTATGGTTCGGTGGTATATTGCATTTTATGCAGTTCTTGTACATTAAGCGACTTTAAATATAACTTGCCTGCCAAAATAACAGGTTTTAAACATTCTAATGTTTGTCCAGTTCATTACC
>NW_019060422.1:370828-387866 GCF_000696155.1 Zootermopsis nevadensis
TTAGAGATATATATATATATATATATATATATATATATATATATTTATTACATATTCAATTATACTTTTGACAGGCAATCATCGGCGTAGATTTTACGGGGTTAGCAGAAGGGAACACTGCTGTTTAACGTATATTCACAATACGAGTCAAGAAATATTTTAGAAGTTAATGACACAGGCAAATTCGTTCCTTTTAGAAATCGTCCCATTCTGATTGTTGGGAAATATCAGTTTATTTGATAATCACAGCCCAGTAACTCCTGTTTTCAATAACACTGAATTTACTCAGAAACTGGCACGAAGAATTACTGCACTCCTCAACGTAGACACGTTTCACTCACTACTATGACCTGATGACCGGCCTTTAGAGTTGTAAACTCAGACCAGAGAGTTGGGAGGAAGGAATCGTCACCTTCGACACAAACGGACGGCCCGACTCATTGGTGTGTGGGTTAAAGGCCATAACGGAATGTGGGTCCTATTTCTGACAGAAACGGAAGGAATCAGATATTTGCTTGGAAATTCGGTGGGTGGGACGGGACAGATCACAACATACTCTTCCGCCAACGAATACGGTGTAAGGAGAAGTGAAGTCCGTTGGAGGAAATGAATTAGTTTCTAAAGTGAAAGCTGGGGTTTTTGGAAAGTTGCGTCGAGGGAATTGCGTTGTAATTTCTTTTGCGAATAAAAATATGTATGTAGGATTTGAGGTTTTCACAGCGGTGAGTCTGAAGATTGCTGTCTTCTGGGTTGTTGCGCTTTGTAGTCTGGTCGATGTTAACCAACGTTTCAGAGGTCATACTGCCTCCGTCATCAGGGCGATGAGTATGAAGATTTCTGTCTTCTGGGTTGTTGCGCCGTGTAGTCTGGTCGATGTTAACCAACGTTTCAGAGGTCATGCTGCCTCCGTCATCAGGGCGATGAATTCATCTGAAACGTTGGTGAAAATCTACCAGACTACACGGCGCAATAACCCAGAAGACAGAAATCTTAAAAAAAAATATTATCACATTTTGCCTCAGAGTTGGAGAGTCGCTGGTCTAGAGAATGCCTTTTGGGGAGATGCCCTTTGTCCGTCGATAAAGCTGCCGAAGCCTTTGCCCTCATCTGGTAGAGCTTGCTGAGGTAAAGAGTTGATTTTCCATCACAGCGCCTACATGCCTTCACGAGACAACGAGTAGGCAGGCAAAGGAGAAAATTTGCCTTTACCTAAAATGGAAAATCCATCTACACAAGAAGGTAAAGCCAAGCGAGACGACGCACAATTTAACATGAAATCGTAGATATTAGAATAGGCAAAAAATCATAGGATCACTGATAATGTATTCTACAGTAATCGGTTGCATCAGGAAAAATTGAAAAAAATGTTTCGCATGGTTTCAAGCGATTTTTTCTTCTGCTTTAGTGTAGGTAAGAAGACGCGCAGTGGGAGGAGACAGCATTTGGGAAAAATTGTGTTTTAACCCAAAAGAGCAAGGTTCATTAAGGTACCGTAATATTTCATATTTGTAGCATATTAATGACGTGCGAAATAATAAGTACAAGAAGATTAAAAATGAGAGGTAACTGGTAAAATATTGTCAACTTTGATTGTTACCAGCGGTTTGCTTCCAGTGGCAGTCTCTGCAGAAACGCCTCACGAGCTCTGCAAATCTTCTTGGATCCATGTCTTTCTTTTGTATGTATTTGACATATCTGAACGTCTTAGAAATAAAAACTAACACTGTTATATCCATAATTAGTAACTTTTCCATTAAAACTAATGGAAACACAGCGTCATATCGCCTCCTTCCACCATCGCCCACCTTTTCTTACTGGTAAGACAGATGCTTTTTCGGACAGACGTGGCGTAACTGTGTACAACTGAATGCTTCGTGTCCGCCAACCGAAATTTATATACAGACAAATTTTTCATCACTGTCACGATAAACATGCGAGATAAATATAATGGGAATGAAATATTAAAATTCAGACACTTGCCTTCAACAGCTGTGCTTGAAATTCGTTTGTAAATCACACAAAACTCCTCAAATAAGCGACTGAGTTGGTCAGCGTACATTTTCCTTCGTTGTTTACGCTGCAATGACCACGTTTGCTTAAAATCCCGTATTGTAAAATTACGTTTTCTGAGCCATACGGTCAAGTTATATTCCACTTCCGTAGGGAATTAAATATTTTTATAGATTTTAAATAGTAGTTTTATTTTGAACCCATGTTTACTCTTCCTGTAAACAAAGGAATTAATACATTCGAGTATTCTCAGCAGGTCAGGGAATTTCGTACAGTTTGTGAGGTAATCGGTGTGAAGAAGTCTGTGGCATCTGGTAAGTGTGCTACATTTACCAGCTTCCTGCAAAACACCAGCTAAGGTACTTTCATCTCCTACCCATGTCCGCTTTGCAGTTGTTGGGCATTACCCTTTATTACGTTGAAGGGCTTTGCTGCAGAGAATGTTCAAAGCTCTGGCATCAAGGAAATTTACAATTCACTCGTTGAATCGAATTGTTTGAAACGACTCTGATCCGAAAGCCCTTATACTGAGACTGAACCTTTGTTCTGTCGTTTGATTTTCTGTTAGAACATTTTCACACTTAGGCAGTTGATTGACGATTCTTGGGTTATGCAACGACACAGACATTGGTTAGCGTCAAATGAGGTATGTGGTTATTTGTATGGGATTTGATATTTTTGTACCGCGATTAAGTTGTCGACACTGGTCTTCTGAGTTGTAACGTCATGTGTACTTGAACTTGTAGGAGGTAGTATATAGTCCTTCAAACATTTACATCTACTACGGGTCCACACGGTTTTAACAACTCAGAAGACCGATATCGATGTGATAATTGACGCTCGTTGAAATGGAAATGACCGGGACGAGAAGAGCCACGGTAAATTTTAAGGATCTGTTACGATATTCTTCCGGAATGACTAAGGAAAACAGTGACCGTTTTGTCAACTTAGGTGACGTTCGAAAGGAGCCTTCGAACACAAGTCAGACGTTACTTTAAGGGTAGAACATATATTACAAGTGTTTGGAAACAGGCATATAGCCGCCACCAAATTGTATCCTTTGGGGGGGGGGGCACGGAAAGACTAAAACCCCCATTATTGCCCAGCTCTAAGACAACAGTACAACATTGCTGACTTTGCTAAGCTGCGAATTGCGAGCTGTCTTTACTCGTGTGGACTACGCTGTTCAGTGATTTTACTGTGACCTTGATGTATGCAGGTTGGTGAAGGACGGACAGTACAGTTGCCATTTATTTACGTCTGATGATGCATGGAATTTCATAACGTATTAATCATTCCGTTGTTTAGACGGAAGTAAACTGTAGGTTCATTAACCTAGTATTTGAAGTTATGTGAAGTGTTATATTCTGTACGGGCGTGGTATTTATTGTAGTCACATGGGGAGTTTGCATGTACCATGCGAGTTCAATAAAGGTTCGCGCCTCCAGTAGGCTCTTCGTAAAAACGAATAGCGCCTCTATTTGAACCCAGTGCTGTATATGAGAGATGAATTTGCTTTAGTTCCGGGAAAATCCTTAATAAGGAGCATTATACATTAGGATTTGAGGTTCTCATGGCGGTGAGTCCGAAGATGATTGTCTTCTGAGTTGTAGCGCCTTGTAGTGTGGCAGATACTTACCAACATATAAAGAGGTCCTTGCTGCCTCCATAATGCTACGTCATTGCCATGATGATGGAGGCAACAAGGACCTCTGAAACGTCGATGAACATTACCAGACTACACCACTGCAACCCAGAAGACGGCCATCTTTTGCTTTGTAAATTGTTGTATTTAATGCCAGTTTTATCAGGAAAAGTTGACGGATTGCATTTACCTAGTATTGTTTGGGTTGTCAAAGCAAGGAAAATGCATTGAAGAGATAAAAAAATGCATACATAATTTTAGTAGGAAAGCGTGAAAAGAGGTCAGTACTTGGGTCACGTAATCGTAGATAAGAAGTTAATTATTAGAATGGATTATGAATTAGTTGTTAACGCGGATGTTGATTGGATTAAGCTGTCTCATGATCCCTTGTGAACATGATAATGAACCTCTTGATCCACCAAAGGCAGAAAATGTATTTATCGGCTGAGAAACTGTTAGCTTCTCAAGAAGGACTCTGCTCCATGGAGTTGGTACTAAGCCTTTGACCACGGCGGCCTATTCGACTTTGTGTTGTAATTTTTGGAATTCACGCTTATTAATCACGAAAGAAATTTGTTAAGGATTTATGATGCAGTGTCAAGTAGTATCTTCGATGTCATTTTGAAGTTTTGTTTCTAAATTATCGATTCTTTTCTCATTGTACGTAGTGGCAGTCTGCTGTTGAGTAAGATTAGGAATCAGGCTTCTTCCGCCATATTCGTATTTAAGGACTTTTTATTTTCGACCAATAAAGATGTTCCCGGCATTAAGCAAGCCTGCTGGAAACTCTCCAATGTTCGAAAATAGTTTTATGATTGTACGAGGAAATTCCATTTTCTGGTGCGTTTAAAGAAGTGTTGTAGGCTTTATCCGACCTTGTCTTGTTTCTCTATATGACGGTCTTACGAAAAATAATGAAAGTTGTGATATGTTTCAGCGTGATAGTTGGAGTTATTCCAGTGAACGGTTTTATGACTTGTTATGACTTCTAGGCTTGACTTCTGCTGGAGTCATGGAATTGAGGTCAGTAGTTAGTTATAAGGTGAAGAAAAACACTTTCCTGTGAAATAGCACTTTTCCTGTGATATCTATTATTTCATTGCTGTAAAAGCGAGTGAATATTGTTATGAAGTCGACTTTACGTATTTCGGAATTGTATGTGTAATTTAATAATGTAGGATTCTATTATAGATTTTCACTGCGTTAGAGACTTTATTCTTTTCGAATAATTGAACTGATCATGAGCACAGTATTTCCAGCTTGTTTGCGCTCTTGCGCAGAAAATGTAACCACTTGGATTGAACGTTGCGATAATATTATATCGAGCATATATATCATCCTCTTGGCATTCTGAATACCAAGTCCTTGGAGCCTTCTTTGAATCGTCCCATAGAACGTGTGACCTTTGTCTTAAAGAAAATTATGCGTTATTTGGACGAAATTCATAAAATTAAGTCTCGTCAGTGTGTCTTCCCACGTTTAATCTCCGAAACTGCTGGTCTACAATAAAATTTATCGGGTTGAATTTAAACTAAATGCAATAAATTTCTGCAACAACGACTTCTTATTTTTAACATGACATAAAATGCGCAGTGTTATTGGAAGCAGTCGATGTGAAGTACAAGGAAAATCAATTCTGACGAATTTTCTACTATTTTGTATTCACACCAAGCTCTCTTAGTGGCGGACCATTCCTTGTTCGGCTGTCACTGCAGAGGGGGGAGGGAATTCATTCGACACTACGCAAACTGGTGTAACGTCGTTAAATAACCAAAGGATAATACAATACGGACTGCACGGAGGTCAACATACGAGCAGTGTATGAATGGAGGCATCAGTAGTTCGAAAATGTTTCATCATTCAGCTGAAATTACTCGCTTTCCAGTGGCTTAGATTTAGATTTGCCTGTCGTCGTCGTCAGAACTTGTGAGGAAGTTGGCAGTGCGGAGGAATTCTGTGTAAATAGCCGTAGGTATGCCTGGAGAGAAGTGCCTCAAGGCTCTTGTACGCGAGAAACTATTTGTTGCTCCAGCTTCTTTGCGCCTCAGTACAAGCTCTCGCTTTGATCCTTGAAATCTGCACCAAACTTCTTTCCTTCATTCGCTCCAGTTGCTACTGAACTAGAGCACTTGTGGTTAGGGCACAGTTCGATTCCAGTCCACGACAGATAGGTCACAGCATCGATTGAACTGAGAACAGCGGCTAATTATCAGTTGGCCGACATCCTGTTCTTTAGTCTTATAGTTGGAAAGTCGGGTGGGAACAGCAAATGCTGATATGCCTAGGCTCGGGCAGTACAAGGAGGTTATCTTTTTAGCAGAATGCAGGAGAGAGTGGTAGCAAATATTAACTCGATCGCCCACCACTTGCGTGTAGTGTCACTTGTCAGCAGTGGCTAAGACCAGCACAAACAGGTGTAAGAACGTAATTCACAGCTACTGAGGAAGAGGAGATATTTAATAGGAAAGGCACCCAACCGATGTTTTCTGAACAGTCGGTAGAACGCTAAGCCCAGCACAAACAGGTGTAAGAAACGTAATTCACAGCTACTGAGGAAGAGGAGATATTTAATAGGAAAGACACCCAACCGATGTTTTCTGAACGGTCGGTAGAACGCTTGCTCGCGCGACCTTGATGTGGCCAGACCGAGTGAAGGTAGAAAGGCAATTCTCAAGATAACCTGCGCGTATTGCAGTATGTCTGCGGTCTCTTCCAGACATGCTTTGCGATTGGGAGATTTTCCCTCATCAGTATGAAGTTAAACACCAACTGGTTTGAGTTCAGTCACCCATTCCAAATGCTTTGACTTCCTGCCTTGCAAATCAATCGTATGCTCGCGCTCTTATAGTACATGACAGTATGTCTCGAAGCATAAAGACGGTTTTGGTGGGAAGGAAATTTGAATAGTGAACCATGTTCTGTGATCCTAATTGCTTTCTTCTCCCTGATAACTTTGTATCTGGCGAAGAGTACACATTAAGAAGCTAGGCCTATTTATTTTAAAATGGTCAGGACAGTTATATAGTATCATAGAATATAGTTAGACTCATTTCGTGCAACACGTTATTAACTGCACTGAAGTAATTTAAAATCTATTTATTGTTTATCTGTAGGTTACCGATACCAGGCATGTAGTTTCTAGAATTTATTTGGAGTTTGATATTACGTTTAGTGACTTGCGAGTTGTGTCTGTTTTTATGCCAAACTCACGTCACTGATGGCAGAGATAAACGATTAAAGGTGACCGTTGATACTTTATCTCTGGCTGGTTGACTTATTTCACAAGATTCAAACTTTATTATATTATTCAGTAATGCTGCTTTATTCGTTTGCATTCTGTCTTAAAATCAGGATCCGAACTTATTTTTTGACCATGGAAAATATAGTATTTTTCAGGCTAAATTTACGTCTATCGTATTGATTTCACTGTTTCGTACAGGACATTTTTCCGACATTAAAAAAGCCACTTATTTTTGAATCTGACGAATTCTGCTGACAGGTCTTATGACTTGGTTATTTTGTCGTAATGTAGGAACGCTGGTAATAATAATAAAAGTTCTGGGTATGACTCGCAGTATTGAAGCTTACGGTCTTATTGCATACGCTTTGAATTCTACGAGTCATGTGCTGATAATGTTATATTTAGGTAATTTGCGTTTATGATCCTACAATGGAATGACTAGGCTTTTGCGCAGGTCTTGTAGATCGAATCCAGCTCCAGTATGAATCCTTAATAGTTTGCAATTGTAAATGCGTTAAAGATTGTTATTAGACCAAATTATTATTATTATTAGCGTTTTATTTTTCGGGCGAAACATGTACAGATCTTGTGAAAATTTGTTTGCACATTCAACATGTTTTCCGATTGCTGACTTATGAAAAGTATTTTATATGCAATTTGTAATAATTTGTATAATCTGTCTAAAAACAAAATGTTTTATTTCCTGTCAAATGCCGGGTCACAGCAGGTGCCCTTAATTCATTATCGGAGGTATGATGAATGTGGCATTCCATATTGTTGAAGGTCATTATGCCCCTATTATCTTATATTCTTGCGCGTTCCCTGTTGTAATTTTTCATTGAAAAGATGTTGGGATTGCCTCTGGCGGCATTACGTTCATACCAAATTCTGTGAAAATCGGTTAGTTGGTCAAAAGTAGAAGCGGGAGATAGCATGTTGATCTCAAAGCGGCGTCTTCTCTCTTTAGAAAGGCAGGCAGGCAGGCTAAAAACCATAAAAGTTTTAATTCATTGAAGTCACCATTCTTGTAATACGCTGTATGATTGGCCTGATAGAACAGTGAACTGTATCCTTGTTGCGTACTGTCGTCGATTGTCGACATCCAGTTGCACTGTCATCCTAGTAATTAAGGTTTGTTCGCTTTGTGTGCTGACAGTTAACCTAGTTCGTGCATTCTCTGGTGAACTAGTTATGTTGATCACTAGGACACAAGGAAAATAAACTGTTATTCTGATAGGCTTACATTGCGTCAAAGGAAAAAAACAGTGCATCGGGCTTTCAACTTTACAACCTTTATCAGGATCATTAGAAAAAACTTGCGCTGTTCAGTTCATCGGTTTATGAATGAATAATATGTTTTGAATGAGAGGAAGTTACATTTCTACCCATCTCGTAAATTGTCTAGGATTTGTATGTTCTTAGTAACTGACCTCCGAATGTCGTAACAGTGACCTTCATAGTTTCTTCGGTACAGGGTCTATGTTTTCAGATAATGTAATAGTTTTCATGGACGTTATGGATACGAACGCTTTGTATTTGTTTGAAGTTTAATGATGACCAAGCTCCTACTTTCGACACAGATGGATTAAGCTGTCCCTTGCCACATAAAGAACGTAATTGTTAACCAACATACTCCATGGAGCAGTGTGCTTGAGAAGCTAACGGTAACTTAGCTGCTCAAGACATCCCTGGCTTTTATGAAACTGGAAGATTAATTACTATAACGTTATTGAACCTAATCTTCAGCCGATTATTACAGTTTACACACCCACACACTTTTTAATATTATCCTCCGCGTACCATTAGGTATCTCAAGTGGTGGTCTTTCACTTCAGGTCTACCGATGAGACGTTTTATTGCATTTTGAAACACGCAATTAATATAGGTTCTCTCTAACAAAAATACTCTTTTTTGTGAATTTATAACAGCTTTCGGAGGTTTGTAGCTTTGTCTAGTTGGTATTAGCATTTTATTCTCTTGTATGGGAAGTTTTCATATATGAATATAGTTTTCGACGACTGCCAGTTTGAAGCTGTTTGTCCGTCAATTACTCGTAAACAAGTTTCAGATTGGAAATGTCAGCACAAATTCTGTCTGAGACTTTTTAGTCGAGAGGCAATAACTTTTCTCTCTGTAGTCATTTTGATTAAAAGTTTGATGAAGGTTTTCAGGTGTGATCGATCAGAAGAGGCTGCCTCTCTGTGTCTTTGTAGTCTCGTTCAGTGATTTACTGTGTCGTCGTTTAAAAAAAGTTCCAGCGTTCCTCCTCTGCTTGTCTCTTCTCTCGCGTCCCCAAACCGACTGCATTCGAGCGTGTTCATCTCACGTTATGGTGCAGTGGCAACATAACCTGGGATGATTTGGTTTTATCTCGTTAAACGACGCTTCATGTTAGGTTATTTACTAAATGCTGTTCTGGTAAGTTATGACCTCAGTTTTTCTCATCTTATGTTACAGATTTGCGTAGTCTGAAGACTAGTTTAGGTTGGGTGTGACAAATTCTCAGTTTTCTGCAGGATACGTAGGGTGTAGTGTAAAATAGTTGTGAGTGGAAATTAAATAATTCTAAATAATTTATATATTATTAGTTTGTACTTTTTAACTTAACGCGCATTGAAGTTACTTACACGATGTGTAGTCTTCGCTTTTCAGTTTGTGATTTCGTATTCCGTATGTCTGAAGCTTCACAGGGTTTTGACTACATGGAGCAGTCTTGATAAGCCAATAATCGCTGAGCTCGTCACCTTTTATTAAACCCTGAGATTCATTACCGTGTTCACAAGAACCCGCTACTGCATACTGAAATCTATTTGAAGTGATGGCTATGCGCTTGGGTGAGTGCTTTTGTTATTCCTGTAGATGGTAAAGCTGCAGTGCTAATTATGAGCTATGAATTTATGAGCTTCGGGAAGTGAGAAGTTGCTACCAATATTGTACTATTCGTATAGAACTCAAGATGTATAACTTCATTCATATTAACACAATGTGAGGACAGATTTTATAATTACTCATCTGCGTGATATGTTACGTATATGATGCGTTTATGTACGTAAACAGTTGCTTTTGATTATAAGCGTGACCATGCCCGCAGTGGCCATCAATGTGACAGTAAACGCTGAACGTACATTTATCTCGACACTGCTGTTTGTTGGCGACGTCGCCAGTTTTTACGGTTACCGGAGCGTTGACACTCTTGAACGTCGGCCGCTGGTCGCCACAAATCATTGGTTGCGTCAGGCTTTGGAGAATGGAATTTGGTTCTCTATAGATTAGACCAAATGTATACTTATAACGCGCTCCTCACCCTCTTTTTGCAAAATAATGTGGTGCCGTTTGTTTCTTCTGTCAAGTTTCTTGGTCGTGACGGGACGCTCGTGTGGGAACCACATGTCACCTGTTTTAGTCTTGCTATTGGCGCCTTCCTTCCTAGTCATCTTTGTATGTGCGAAGGAACATGAAGAAGCTTCACTCGCCTTGCGAAGAGATCTTTTCCTCTGCTGTTATGCTGCGAAATTGTGACTCATCAAGACCTCACACGGTGCAGTAGGAACGAATTCAACACAAAGCCTCTCTCGAGTTGTGGGTGTGCGGTTCCTGCAGCATCTAAAGTGACTTAATATTCAGTATGAAGGATTTGAGGTTCACACGACAGCAGGTATTAAAATGGCTGTCTTCTGCGTCGTGGGTTGTGTAGTGTGGTAGAAATCCCGTCGTTCATTCGACGGAAGTGGTTGAAGTGTCATCTCTGCACGGACTGTCCAAGTGCCTTGCAGTCTCTAATTGATTACTCTCTGGAGTACCTCATAGACATCGAGAATTTGTGCCAGGATTGTCTGTTGTGTTTTGTTGGATACCTGTCCAGCAACTAAGCCGTCGATAGGGCAGCTAAAGTAGCATTTTGTGCGGTCCCCTGACGTCTGATCGAGCTGTTACTCGCGAAAACCGCCGTCGGGCTGGTTTATCCTCGTGGCAAGGCAGGACGAATGGACGAGTACTCAAGGCAATAAATTGCTGGTGGTGAAGCCTTCCTTGTAGGCGTGGCATTCTCCTTCAGATCCATTAAGAAAGAGGAAGTAATTCTTCTACGTCTCCGGATCGGACACACGCGCCTAACACATGGGCATTTGTTGCGTGATGACACGCCACATATCTGAACTAACGGACCGTTTCACATCCCGGTGAATGTCCACGTTATGGCGAAATCAGCCTTTCATTTACATCAGCACTGCGCGGCATCCGACGTCCTTGCCGATGCTCGCTGTAGTGTTTCTAACTTTTTATCATATTTAAGGGCAATAGAGTTCTATGTAATTTTTAGAGTCTTTCCCACGTTAAGCCTCTAAACAGCCTGGTTTGTGGTTGTAAGTATTTTATTTTAATAAAGTATTACTTTACTTTTGAAAGTATCCAGCTGTGTGTACGTCGGCAGTCTGGTGACTTACCCCGTTTGTGGTACTCATCGTGATTAATAAGTGGCCTCAGAAGATGACTGACGTGCCTCAAACCCCACAAAAATGGTTGCTCTGCAGAGTTCGTGTGTCCGCTTACCATGCTCACGTGCTGTAATTATTTAAACATTCGAAACTGAAACACACGTAAATGATATTCAAGAATTTAGGCCGTACCTGAGAGAAAATGTGTCACAACTAGAAAGGTCGTTTGGGTAATGTTGTTTAAGAACATGATCCCTGTTTACTGTGAGAATCATACGAAACCCATAAGTACAAAGTTCACGAGTTATTGATTATTAAATCAGCCGACACACAGTAGCCACTGGACCTTTGACCTTTGACTTTTCTGAATGGCAGGGAAATTTCCCTTGAATAATCGGTAAATTCCCCACGCGGGAATTCCCTGTCCTGTCACTTCTGCGCGAGCTGTGCATTATAGGGCTTTGTGTGAAGTGTCCGTTATTATTGTCAGATCTTACACTAAACTGGTATGTGGCGACATATTTCAGTAAAAGACTCATCTGTAAAGTGTGGAAATTCATTCAACCGTTTACGAGTTGCATGTGTACAGACTAACGGGGCAATTTTAATACTCGCTCTACAAAGTTGTAGACGGCTCTAAAGCGTATGACGAAAGCTAATCACGTTCGCCATTGAGGTATCCCTGCAGATTCCGAAACGAAACGACATTCATTGCTAAGAGTGGAAGAAAATGCACGCTTGGCTTATCGAAATGCTGATGCTTCTATAAAAGCCCAATTAAAATTCCTTACTGGAAGTTGTTGAAATCTATAGACTTATTTTGTCGGTGGAGTTTATTCTTTTATGAATTCTTTACTAATTGTCTCAGGACGGCATTTCCGTGATCCAGCTCATGGACCGTATGTACACCGGTGTGACATCAAGCGTGTTTTTGAACATGACGATGGCCACATTGGGTTGAAACATGTAGTTAAAGATAATTGATTCTGAACTGAGCTTGTGAAAAGTGATGGACTGAAATAAACAGGAATCAGCGTAGAAGATGTCTTTTATGGATCATGAAGGTTCTTCGCCCTGTTTAACTGCGACCACCACTCCACTCCCAAGTTGGAGGACCGGTCCTAATCAGTTGTCCATGACGACGTATTCAGTATATTTGCAGTTACTGTTCGTCTTCTGCATTTGATAGAGTCGACTTGCGGCTGTAAATCTGAAACCGACATGAATTATCATAGATCTTGATACCATGAAATACATAAGCTTTTGTATTCCAGTCTGCTATCTAAAAACAAAGATTAAGATATACAAAAAGTACAGTTGGACCAGTATCTGACGTTTAGGGAAGAGCACTACAGATTGAATGTGTTCAAGAACAGAGTTCTGAAGAAAATAAGTGGTACTTGAATGGTTGAATTGACGAGAAACGAGAAAAATGCATAAAGAGAAACTTTGTGATTTGCCCACGTCACCATATATTATTACAATGATCAAATAAAGGAGATTAGACATGCACATGACTTGTAATACGCATGGGACGGATTAGAAATGCATACAGAATTTTGATCGGAAAATCTGAAAGAAAGATCATTAGACGTAATGTTAAAAACTGATCTGACGGATACAGGGCGTGGCTGTGAACTGGATTCATGTGGCGGAAGATAGCGCCAGGTAGTGAGTGGGGCTGTTGTGAACATCGTAATGAAACTTCAGATTCCGTAAAATGTAGGAAAATTATTGACTAGTAGAGCGACAATCAGCTTAGCAAGAAGTGTTGCACTGCGTATAGTTAGACCTACTTACCAGCATAGCTCTGAAAATTTTTGACGTGGTGGAAAGTTCGCTTTTTACTGGTGAAATCCGAGTGATTTGCGAAGTAATTGTAACCAACAGCGCGGAATATTGATTTTCTTCATATTGAAACGCAATTTCAGTGCGGGGCAGAGGGTGCTTGTTCGTAGAACTTCATCGGCGTCTCACCTACGTATTAACGTGTCAGCGTTTGTGCCTAGATTTGTGATAATTACGAAAGTTGTTAGAACAGTCGGCATGAAATAAGCCATTTTTGAAGTTTTCTGTTCTGGGTTGTTACGCCGTGTAGTCTGCTAGAAATTTACCGACGTTTCAGAGGTGCTTGCTGCCACCATCACCTGGGCAATGATAATTTTCATACTATTTACCCGTATTTTTTCCATTTATCAGTTTTCATGTATTGGCGTAACAGATTTTAATGTTGATGTTTTGAAAAGGAGAAATGAACTGTTCTTGATGAAATCAGTGGTTAAAGCTCGGGGTTGTGAGCGGGACGAATGTTTGGGAATGAATCGCAGGGCGTTGGCTCTTTATGCTTCGTGCGTACTGATGCACTCAAGTGGCCTTGAAAGGTCAGGTGGTAGGGTCAAGGCACTGAGTCCTGATACCACTGGCCTGCGCTCACTTACACACAAACCAAAGTGTGGTGGGGCACATTACGTGTTGCATTTCGATGAAACGTGTTACATGCAGGGATTTAGGCTGCATCGATTATTTAAAATCTTTTATTATAATTTGAACTCCGTGGAAACTTGCCTGTGTGTCGAATCTCGGAAGTGGTTTTTCTGGATTATGTACTGGTCATGTACTGAGCTAGTGCGTTTGGGGCAGTTCATTTATCGTCGTCTTATGAAGCCGTAAGTTTATTAATCTTTATTTGCTTTTACCATCCGTCCTTCAGTAGCAAATCTGACGGACACAGGGTCTACGTCTTCAACGAATGTCCAGGCTGTTGAGTGATTGATACACCATTCTGAAAATTATTGTTTCTAATATCGGCTTTGAGAGCCGCTTCCGTGAGGGATGTTTTTTCCTTATTCCGTCCAGACGAATGTAGCGATATGCCTAATATATTAAAATAGACCACACTTGTGCAATTAGTAATACATAGTAGGTTTAGGTCTTCTGGATTGTAACGCCTCGTAGTTTGGTAAAAGTTTGTCGACGTTTCAGAATAGGATTTGAGGTTCTCACGGCGGTAAGATGATGGTTTGTTGTCTTCTGGGTTGTATCGCCGTGTAGATGTTTACCGACGTTTCGGAGGTCCTTGCTGTCTCTTTATCGCCATAATTATGGCGTTATAGCTCGGAAGACAACCATCTTTCACGTTTTAGAGTTTTTTTTACTGTTTTCATCATCATCATCGGTAGACTACACGGCGCAAAATCCTAGAACATAGTCCATGTTTTCAATGCCTTGTGACGTCAAATCTCATAATAGGCTGTGTGTTTTGTTTTCTAAGTGCGGAAACGAGTTCTGACTGTTTTATTTATTTTTCAGGTAAGTACATCGGTCTTCTACGAAGATTTTCGAGGATTCAGGTCAGTTCGTTGGATTCTTCGTAGCTAATTTTCCTTGGACCACCTTTAATGTTTATGACGAGAGTAAGTACGTTCTTGTATCTTTATCCTGTTAACTTCGTGTTGACCTGCCACATGGAACATTTGGGCCGAAATGTTATGTGAATATTGTGCCATTTGGGGCCCATCACACGCTTGTACTTTTTAACTCCATATAATCGCTAATATGATCTGAGATACCACCATCTGTATCATCTTTATCTGGGGGACTGGAAATGTATATGGGAATTGACTTTTCAAAATGTGCGCTGGTTAAGTACGTTTATGAATGGGATAATAACAGGACAACAGCTGTGGTAGTGTACTAACTAGTACAGTTATTTTCTGTTAGATGACGCTGATTAACAGTAGGGCGTGTGATTAACAGGTTGTAGACATGCCGACAAAGTTTACATGAAACGTGCTTTGTGTCTTCAAAGTATTAACATGGCGACCGGCACATAAATAATAAACTTACAAGCAATATGAAGAAATAAATGAGAGGGCAGATTGTTATGCTCTTATTGCCAAATGTAAAATTGTAAATGAGAACTTTTAATTTTTGTCAGGTTGAGTAGACCCTCCTCTTTTGAGGGTGTTTACATCGTGGTTTTACTTTTTAGTGGAAAAAATTGTGGCAATATTTATGTATCTCGGCGTAGGCCTTGGCGATGGTGCACGGAGTAAAACATACACGTCCGTAAATGTCGTGCCACACCGGGTGTACTTCAATTGTAATTTTCGCAATTTTTAGAATTGATTGTTGCCCTTGTGTTCGATCACAATGATAACTTTCTGCCAGGAGCGCCAGTATCGCCCCAATATACCAATATTAACGTTGTCGTGTTTATTAATAATTTGTTATACGTATCAATTATCTGAATTGAATTTATTTTGAAAACATGGCATGTGGGAAAAAATTTCCGTTTGGTCGTTATGATTATTAATGGAATACACAATTCATTCACTGAAGATTTCTGTCTTCTGGGTTGTTACGCTGTGTAGACTGGTCGATGTTTACCAACGTTTCAGAGGTCATACTGCCTCCGTCATCAGGGCGATTCTTAGTATGAAGATTTCCGTCTTCTGGGTTGTTGCGCTGTGTAGTCTGGTCGATGTTTACCAACGTTTCAGAGTTCATACTGCCTCCGTCATCAGGGCGATGAAGATTTCTGTCTTCTGGGTTGTTGCGCTGTGTAGTCTGGTCGATGTTTACCAACGTTTCAGAGGTCATACTGCCTCCGTCATCAGGGCGATGATTAGTATGAAGATTTCTGTCTTCTGGGTTGTTGCGCTGTGTAGTCTGGTCGATGTTTACCAACGTTTCAGAGGTCATACTGCCTCCGTCATCAGGACGATTCATCGCCCTGATGACCGAGGCAGCTGTGAGAACCTCAAATCTTACAAACTCATTCAATATTTGTAGGTTATTCTTGCAAGTTTTTGGTCAGACCTGTGGGATGGCTTATATTTTTATCTAGTCCTGTTTTAATAGATCTGCCGAGGAAAATGTTAATTTCAAAAAGTCAACAAGAGAAAGTGATAGGAATTGTGCTTCATTAGCCCATTTGAACTTAACTGGTAGTAGTTGATTGTTGTGAATACCGTTTAACTTTAATCGTTCAGTTATAAACAGGGAGGAAAAAAAATCTCGTTGCCATATATGGACAGAATCACGCTCTGGTAGCCATGATGGGTTACACACACGAGTGACTGGCTGGACAGATGCACTTTGTGCGCAGAAAGCGTTTTGCACACGCTTCATCAGTTGAAGTAATGATATTACTGGAAGAATGCCATCGTCATTTTATTCGTGTGTATTTTAAACGATCTTTTATCTATTTAAAGTACTTTTACATTTACGATAATCTTACGTAAAGTTAAATACGAAACAGTGGGTTTTACTTTTATGTCTCTTTATATTACGAAAGTGACAACGTATGAGGGTCAAAAGGCGATGAAGTACAGAAAATTGTTTTAAGACAGGTCGTAACTATTATAATTAACCTCAAGGTGCAGGGTATTTATTCTGAAATAAATATTTGTTCAGGTGGTTATGAAACTTTGGCTTTTATGGAACCCCAAGGTTCATCACTGGTCGCTCTGTGACCCAGATGAATTTAGTCCCTACTAGAACGTCCTATTTCTTTATGATCAATTTCGATGTTGTCCTCCATTTATTTCTTAATGTTTTCGGACTAAGATTTTATATATATTTCCTCATCTTTTAATACTTTCTACATGGCCCACCCATCTTGAACTCTTCGATTTTTTCATCGTAATAATTTTTGATGAACAGCACAATTAAGTAAGCTCTCATCATGGTCCCCCCCCCCCCCCC
>NW_019060422.1:407389-431377 GCF_000696155.1 Zootermopsis nevadensis
CCATCTTAAGGTAACTGTTTTTCGACAACATTGTGTTTCCTGCCTCTCCTGGACAACTACAATCTCACATCAGAGTTTGAGTTGACTTTATTGCCTTAAGAAATTCGTGAGTCGAACATCTGATGACTTTAATTTTTGTATCTTGTTCGAAATAGAGTTTTAATCTTTATGCTTACAGTACGTATATGGAAATTAACACATAATGGGGCGATAGTGACTGTATTTAATCGGTGAAACTATTGAACTGATTTTAATGAAGTTTAGTATTGGGATGGTCTACAGAAGAAGTTATCAAGCGAATTTCATTTTGGTTTTATCGGTCCGGTATACAAATAAATTGATACTTGTGGATTATATGATTTTAAATCTTCGGTGTTATATAAGTCAGTTTTACCGTGGAGCAGAATACTCACGATTATGATGCAGGTTAGGTTTATATGTATATTGCCTTTAGGGGTACCAACATTATGCCCAGGGAATTGTTGATATGCTATTGGTAGTGCCATTGCGTTTGTAACTGTATTGTTAGTTGTAGTTGTTAATGCGAAACTTCACGAAAGCACGCAGAATTGCAGATATTTGCATGTTTAATCTGTGGAAGTGACTGACTCATTTTTACTAATTTGATACCTTTGAGTTATCTGCCGTGGTGGTATTACCGATTTTAGGACGTTTCTATGATTTCGGTACGTCTCCTAGTGGTATAACATCCGGGCCGGATTTCATTAATATCCGTCCAGCGGTTCTTAACTTGAAACGAACAGACACATATTGTAAAGAACTCGTAAATTAATCCCAAGAGGATCCTGAAAATGGCGGCTTTGTCAGGCTGTAATTTCCGATGCTACGGATCTCCTGCTTTTGCAGGATACAATAATTATCTCACAGACTTATCTTCTTTCTCCTTTCACTCTTAAGCTTGTGAGGGATGCAATTTCACATGCTTTGCGCATGCTGCTTCACGTGTGCTGCTTATAGGCCCTCTTCACTTCATAATGGAACGTATCGAAATGACTCAGAAGTAACGAACATTCCTCTCACAGACTTCCGTTGCCTCACGATCCTGTCGTATGTTGTGGAGTTCGCCTTTGGATTGTATCGGCGGCAACTTCTCCGCCACTATCGCTCGGCGGGTTGAATCACGCGAGGATTTGTAGGAGTAATGGTTACTTTTTGATTTTGTACATCTTCATGTGTGTGTGTTGAAAAAGTCGGTTAAGAAAATAACAGTTTGTTGATGATATATATCACTTTGAGTAACTTTGTTTTCCGAATATATGTCTTTACTCATTATAATTAGTATGTGAAATTAAGTACAATGGAAGATTTTATATGAATGTGGTTTCATAAATCGTGTATGCTTGTTTTTCGTCTTGAAAGGCACGTGTCATGACGAGCTCCTTGTGGATATACCCGTATCTTTCACCGTTTGTTTGGCTGTCTTCCGTGTGTATAGCGAGGAATTTAAAGTAAACTGTACTTTACTGGGTCTTTGGAGAAATCATTTGTCTCTGTGGGTTAGTGTTTAAAATTCATTGCAGTGGTTGCTTGTTGGTAGGTCGTGAGTTCGTTTATCGTTGTATCTGCATTCACTACTGGTTTTTGTCAGGTTACTGGTGAACACTGCTTCGTATTTAAGAGACCCCTTGTTTAAATCTTGACCCAAATGTCACGTTAGTATCTTAAATTAGATCACCGCCCATGTCCTTTCTGATTTATTAATTCATTAATCTTGTCGTTCGACGCTATGTAGCTGCTGACAGTGTTTAATAAACCACAAATGCAACTGGTGAACTTGCAGACCCTAGGCTTTGTCGACATGGCGGTCGTCATTATCACAGATAACTGCTGTTTCGCCACACTGGCCTTAGGCAAGTAACACGTGTGACTGAATTTCGTGACCAACCTATTCAGTTGACAGACCGAAATGGGATGTTTTGGTGTTTTTCAGCAGTCCATGCATACTAATTGCTGATAGTGTACCACGACCACTTCCCATTTTCCTTCCGATTCATCGGTCAGTGTGCATCACATCACATTCTGCATGATAAAAGTTCTTTCGGGCAGTAGTGGAATGTGTCTAACGTTTGGGAATAGTATTTGTTTAAGTCCACTTAAATTTGAAGTTTATTTCAGATGTGAATTATGTACCTCTACGCTTCAAGTGATAGAATCATAAGTGTATCGTGTTACAGTAAGGACGTATGTTGGCTTTGTTATGTGTTTAGCTCAGCATCATCCAGGTGTTGGCGGAATGGTGGTACAATAGAAGGTTAAAGGTGGCCCTGCGTGGGAGTTTCCGACAAAGAGCGAAGGGTGGACAGACAAATGACTCACGCTTGGGATAGAATAAGGGTTGTGGGAGTGATATTCAGTTGACCAGTACATTATTCTCTCGTATAAATTTCACCCGTAAGAATATTAATTTTCGACTTTCGACATTTGCTTTCTGTACTTCGCGATCAAATCGAGACTGGAAATTCGCAGAACTTACCGGAATGCATCTGAGTCTCCGCATACGTTATTTGCGTCTTGCTCTGCAGGATGGCTCATAAGTAGCTACAATTTAAAAGTCAGATTGTGAGTTGTGGCAGGTAGGTTTTCTGGGTGTGTGAAGCCGCTATCATATCAGTAGGCGCTGGTGTGCCTTGCAAATTAAGGTTTTTTACAATCTACTATTAGTTCGGTTATATTATGATTGCCCCAGAAGTAATGTATCCAAATTTTATAGGAATTCTTCTATTATTTTATTATATTTTAATATATTTGATTCATCTGTGAATAAGAATTTATACGGGTGTTTGCTTGCATATGTGTTGAGAAATGCCAAAAACAAATTGTTATTGCAAAGTTATCGCACTGTTAGACATAAATTGTTTTACCCGTGTTTTGTTGAACATACGCCATAGCGGATAAGAACGGCCAAACATTCTGCTTTAATTTTTGCGTATAAAGAACGCTTGATAATCAGAACCAGCCTTTTCGTCCTGACATCATATTCATTAAGCTTCCTCAGTTGTACGTACGTCGTTATCCATTCTGAGAGCCGTCTCACGTTATCTGATGTATGAAGACAGTTGAATCGCGTACTCCACAACTCCAAGTAATGCAGAAGTAGAACTTCGGGACGCTGTGACGTCAGGTTGTCATGGTTGCAGCCGCTACAGCGATATGAATGTTTGAGAGCCGTAGTATCTATTAACGTGATTAGATATAATACTTTGTAGACTGATGCTAGTTTAATGATTTCAGATTGCCAGACATTGTTTATATTGTGTTATATATTTTATGAATTACTGCTGATCAAACCTTAAAATATCTTAAGGAAAATATGGCGTTTCTGGAAATGTATGTCTCTTCCCGTAAAAGATCAGGAAGAAACATCATCTAGGGAAGTATGCAGTTTCGCCCCTTGGGGATGTTTTATACAAACAAAGAAATAAAATTAAGCTTTTTAAGGAAATGTTTTTATGTGAAGTGCAATGGAAAGGAACAATTTTCAAAGGTTTTGACGAATTAAAATAGGAAACTTTTTAAACACCGAAAAATAAGCATGGAACTGTTTGCTTTTCTTTCTTTGTCGCATTCTGTCTGACAGAATAGATTTTTGCTCTGCGTGGACATACGGAACTTCAGTGTCGTCTGAAACAATTTGGTGGGCAGTTGTATAACTATTAGTGATGTGTGTCGCCCGTGCGTGCGTGCATAGTAAAAATAACGCTCCAAAAGTTACATGACAACTGATTACATCATGAAAAGTATAGAAAATATGAATTTCAGTGATATGTAACATGTTGGGTATGTCTGAATTATTGGAGGACGCCTTTGAGAGAGAAGTTAGATACGAGTCGAGAAATCTCAGAAAGTGGTTGTTCCGTTTGCTGATACAGTTGCCCTGTTGTGTTGAACATACTACTGTTGTCATGGGATGGCGAAGTTGGGCGCAAATGCTTTATATCAACAAGAGTAATCAGCAGAGTCGAAATTCGTAAACGGTGGTCTTTTGTATTGACATTTTTCTGGACGTGTGGTTAACAATTCAATGGATTTTGCAAACAAGGTAGGTTGAGGCTTAGTTTGTAAATTCTTCCACAAGAACAGACGTATTTCACCTATTGGTCAGTATGAAGTGTAATTTAAGAAAATAGCGTATTTGCCTGATTGTTCGTCGGCCCGTATGTAACAAGCTATTCCAGCGAGTTGCACTACAGTTTTTGGACACGTTCAAGTTTCGGTCAGTGTTGGACAGCAATGACTGATTCTTTTCACGAAAACCTACACTTTTTCATGCAGGCGAAAGTGACGTGTTGGGGATTCCCCAGGCAGGCGTGCTCTCACTCAGCCACGTCGAGGTATCCCCCGTGATTGTCATCATCCAGTAACACAGGCGCCCACCCGACTCTGACGTCAGTGGCGCCGTTCGTAAAGATCAAATGTGAAATCCTGGCGAACGCACCAGAACTTACGCTGTACGTTTATGTCTTGACCTTTTCAGTTTGAAGTGTAAAGGGTTGCAGAGAACGCGTTTGTAGTATCACCTTTCGCTGTTTTGGAAATGCATGTTCAGACGTCTGTTTTATTAACAATTGTGAGCTTAAAATTTGACGAATATTTGCCTACGAAGTGTGCTCGCCACTAACACAAGCAGTACGTCACGCAGAAGAGGCTGTACCTTTTTTATGTAGTGATATTGCTTTTAATTCCCACTCGATTTGTAGTTTCCCCCAGTCTCCAGGTTAATGCCGTGGGTTATGATGACTACCTACACAGCATTCATGATCAGCTTTCCGTCTCAGCATCTGGAGTTGAAACAGCGTGGTCGGATAACCGAAGAAACATTTAAATCGCCATCCGCTTTGGTGTGTGGGTAAGGTTTTAGTAACATTTCTTTATGGTCTATAAATTGTTGATGAAATATCGGTAGACGGTAAATGTCGGAATGGATTAGTATATTTCTTAATTTTCACAGAAAATACCGGTTATGAGGTTAAATCATTATTTAACGAAAGATGAAAGCTCATACATTATATATTGTTCAGTTTTACCAATTTATTTGCTAAATTTTGTGGAAATTATTCGAATGTTGTTACTAATCAAGTATTTATGTTTTGTGATCATGGTTTATTAAACGATGCTGTATATAACTCAGCGTCGAATTTTAGGACAATTGGTGAATTGGAAAGGATGTCGAAGGAAGCGGCTGTAGCCTAATGATATACTATCCCGGAATTTATTAGGAGGGCCCGAGTAATACCAGGCTAAACTTCAGGATAGCTGGTCTCCGGGTTGAGATTTGAACTCGGGTGGAAAGTTAAGTTGTCTCTGGTAGCCATGAAGAAAGAAGTGTGAGAGAGTGGTGGTATAGTTCCACGCCGTCTTGATCTCGGCACTGGAAGTATCTGAGTGGTTAGCTTCACGCCCTCGAGGGTAGAACCCCCGTACCCTTTGGATGGGAGGCTGGGTCAGAATATCAGCAGCCCTAACCAACCACCCGTACACGATGTTCGATGTCAGATATCGATATGTCATGTGCATCTCTCTACATTTGTATGGTGGGCGGTCGCATTTTTATCCATCAGCTTCGACTTCCACGCACGTGTGTGGGTATGAGGTGTGGGTGGTATTTTGACATGTGTTTTAAGTGTAGGCGCTGCGACCACGTGGGTAGGAAACGTTATCAGCGCCAAGTACACCCCCACGCGTTTGCTTTATTATACGTATTTCCTCTCATCTTGCCCAGCAAAACTTCGTACTTGAAACTACTCTTCTTTTAAAAAATACCTGACAGCTGAGAGGTTAATTTTCGGGATGGCAGGCAAGTACTGGAGTAGAATGCGACGTTTTCTGTAGAAAATTTTCATTCATTTCATATCAAATGCAAATTCCGCCTTACGAAACGGTCTGAATGATTACTTTCTATTAGCTTCACACTAGCCGTCACCATATTGCATGCCCTAAAGCAGCTTTGCTACTCAGCGGGTTCTGAGCTGTCCTAACCCTCCTGGGTTCCGTTGTTCGTGTTGCAACGATGTACGATTATTCTGTGACCTTGAAGCATGCAATTTGGTGACGTCTGCCGTCATTAACTGTACTGTCAGTTCATCAAGGAGGACAGCATTGATGGCCACGTGAAATGTTGAAGAAAAGATAAGTAGGTTGTGGAAATATTAATGTGTAGTTTTTGCTAGCCTAACAGTGTGGAAGGAAAGCATCATGACATTGCTTACATTTTTTTTTGTGTCGGAATGTGACACTCGTGTGCATGTTAGTTCTGTAATTGACTGTACAAGCCAGTGTTGCGAAACAAGGTGCGTATTCGCAATGCACAGGGTATTGACACAATAGCAGCGAGTGGCGTTGACTGTACCTGTCTGGGAGATTATACGTCTCACTTTCTGCGTCACAAGTAGGAAGGGAAACCATTACGTACTATTTTTAGTCTACTCATTGAGCGTAGTGTTCCATCTCCTCCTCTTGAGCTCCCCACACCGTCCTCTCCAATGCATCCTATGTCACTGGCTGTTCGAGGAACCTAAAAATAACAGACTATGTAACTATTTAAACAAGTTTCTGCTTTTAGATCACACTTTTGCACCCCACAAAGCGATCGCTCATTAGTATACTTCTGTCACTTTGCTGTAATAGTTGGTACAGTCTCCTTTATCGACTATTCAGACTCTCGTCACAAGATCTCTTCTGGAAATGATTTTTCTTCTTTTGAAATCACATGCAACTCGTTGATTTATACCTAATAACGTTTCGTCAATTACGGCACTCGGATTAAAAATAGTTGAGCGCTTTTTAATACTTAAAGTTACGTGGCTGAAGCATTGGTGTCTTTGACAACGATTTCATCGGTTGACTTGCGTATTGACGCTTTAAAGCCCAATGGCAACTGTGTCCACGTACTTTGTGGCTTTCGTATGATTCTCGTTGTAAACAGGGATTAGTTCCTTAAACGTCATTAACTAGTTGATCTTTATAATGGTGAGAGTTGTGTTTTCTTTACGGTACGGACTGAATTCTTAAATATTGTGTAGACGAGCTTTGGCTTCTGAGGATTAAGTGATGTACTGTTGATTTAAATTTTATATATTATGTGAATATTACCGAATTGGATTTTGCAGTACCTCGTTACAGGTTATTTATAGATTTATGACAACGATAATAAGTGACTGCAGTTTGTTGATATAACTTGAACATGTACAGAGCCCATTTTCTAACAAGCTGATATGGCGGAACCTAGTATAGGAAGAAAATTGTCACAAATGTCGTCTTTCATGCAGCCGTACAGAAATTCAGAACACTTCCTTGATTGGCTTTCATTTTGTTCGAGAAAATTTATTGAGACAGAAATGTAGTCTTAGTAAAGGTTAAACAACAAGGACTATCGTCCGTGAGGAATAATACAGATTGAGGATGTTAAAAGGGCAGTAATAATGTTCAGTTGGGGAGGAGGGGCATTTGGGACGCTGGGGTGAAATGGGAAATGCATATAACATTTTATTCCGAAAATAGTAAGGGAGGGGAGCGAGAGAACGTGGCGTCCTGCTATTAAGACGGAGTCGAAAGAAATATGACGCGTGTTTTTGACTGAATTCGTCTGGTTCAAGACACGGGAGAAGTGGATGGCTGTAGTGAACTTAATAATGGACTTCCGGGTTACGTAATAGGCGGAGAATTTCTGGACCAGTTGGGCGACTGTTTGTTTCTCAGTCAGGATTCTTTTCTGTCAATGGAAGCGAATGTAAGTTTGCTCACTTCTTCAGAATTTCACTGGGTCATTACGTTGACCCAGGTTTAGTAATTTCTGGAGGCTTAGAATAAAGTTAGGTGACCTTCAGTGGCGTCACCTTCAAACCGTGACGATAAAGTGCAGCCTTTTCACGTGAGATTATTAGTGGCAGACACGCACATTATGCCAGAAGTTTCTGTTCCTTTATTAAATAAACATGGTGTCAAAATTTCACGATAAATTCTGCTTTTACTCAATTTTTTTGTAGACATTTTCTGCTGTGAAGAAAATTCTTTTTATCCAGTCTGCACGTAGTAGCGTTACTTAGGTTGTCCGTTCATTGATAGCATCGGTGAGGTTATATTACAGTAGTTGGTATTACTTGGTTTGTTGAGATGTTACTTCATTGATTTTGCCATTTGGCGTTGAGACAACAGAGAAGATATGAACACTATCCTTCATTTTCTTGCATTGTCACGAGAAACCACTGTGTTACAACTTCGAATTATTTATTATCAACTTTGGTATAAAGTTCATCTCCGTCTCTATTATTTTGGTTATTTTATATGGTTTTTGTTTTGTAAATAATGATTCTGTTTATCCTGAAACGACAGTCCTTCACCACTATGATCATTTGATCCTCTTGCTTGCGTTGTTTAATTAATTTGAAATTTGTCTCTTCATTAGGCTTACACACGTTGGTATTGTTTATTAACCCTTCAGCGTGTATGTCAGTATAATCTGGTAACGCTCGAGGGCATTTAAATCGACGCTAGCTGTATAAGTCAGTGCAGTGCACGCCCGGCTGTTAGCCTAATTCCTGCAGCCCACAAGTATGGAACTAATATCGACTGATATATGATGTTTGTAGTTTATCTGTTGCGAAAAGAATGCTCTCTCTGTTCATATAGGACTAGCTTTGTATTTCATGCGGCTCGGACGGTCAATCTAAATATAACTGCTTGACCTCAAAAGTTATCGGGACTTGCCTCTCAACACATGGTGTTTGTTTCTGAATGATGGAAATGCTACTTATAGTGAAATGCGTTTCTTATGTCTCTAATGCGTGCTGCTTCCCCAGGAATCCTCAGCTTGGTTGATTTGCTCTGCCTGGTATTTGGTGAAAAGTACACAGTGATGCTTTTCATTAAGTAATTCTCTCAATTCCTGTTACCCCCATCTTTTGGGCCCAGATATATTCTCTCTATTAATGTAGCAAACCACACAGTTTTAAAATGTATTATTCTTAAAACAGTTCGTTTTTCTCTCTTTTTCCAGGTGAGTATTTGAACCCTGAAGAGGGAAGGGAAGGGTATGCTGTTCGTACATTGGTTGCCAGTGAGTTTACGGTATGCATTGTCGTATTCTGTAGACCTGGTTCTTGGCTATGGCTTATATATTTATTTCTTCCTCACATTAATTATGTAATTTGGCAGTGAGAAGTGTTCTGACAAGAGTGTAACGAAAGATCAGATATATAAACGTGTATTCCTTTTTATCTAAATGCGTTGTTTAAAATTTTGCTTAACGTTGTTGGGCCAAGCGCAGATTTATTTGAGATACAGTCTTGTTGCAAATTTAATAACACCACAGACATCGCACTACGTATCCGTAAATTATTTTAGTTCTTTTGTGAATATTCGCCAAAGAGAAAAGTATTTTAAGTTAAGGTTGTGGATCTAAGTGAGGTGTTTGTTTTATATTGTGAAATATTTTTTGGTACCTCGAGCCTCTTTTTTTTAGAAGAAGAAGAAGAAACATCATTGCTCAGATTTTGCGCTGTGTAAAATGCGGACCAAATTAGAATCGCCCAATGTCTGTTGGAGTAAAATTCTAGTTACAAATTTCATGGAAATCTGCTCAGTAGTTTTGGAGATTATATGTGTGGAAGAATATACGTTTGGTTATGAATTAATTTTTATTTAATTAAATTAATTATTGTGTGAAGAGCACACAATAAAAATTGTACTGTCGTACGGACAGCAATATTTTGAGCAAGGAATGAAGTTAATTTGTATTTCGGTGAATGCAGAAAATGTAAATATGGGCTATGTGAAACGCAAATTTGAAATTGTATTTCGGTGAATGCAGAAAATGTTAATATGGGCTATGTGAAACGCAAATTTGTTTTTCGTTTTTAAAAATGTAGTCTACAAATAAATTTTCCAAAATACGATTACATTAGAAGCATGAGACGCAAACTCATTTTTGAAGCGTCGTCCGTTAGTTATTACTAACCATGCGATTATGAGGGGTGTTAAGGTGAACGGTATTTTTGTTCTTAATGTACACCCCTGCAACGCCTCTTCGCACTTCTGCCCAACATTGTGAATTGTTGATTGGCCGCACCATTTTCGCAACCAAATGGCGACTATGATGAGTTGCAGGAAGACAGGCTGTCGATTAGAAATCGCGCTTGCCTTGTGCTCTTCGCAACTCCTTGCTTATGCGACATTTTGTTCGCACTTATTAAGCTTGTAAATGGTATATATGGTTTCAAACGCTGCCCGACCCTCATCGAGCTAAGACAGGATAAATCCGTTTATCCATTCTCGAGATATTAGCTAACACAAGCATTTTTTTTAAAATTTCTTTTAAGATTAAATTAAATGAAAACAAAGTAAGACAGTGTTAAACTTGAAATATGTCTCCTTATTGTTCAGTAATCTAAAACCGCACGTTTAAAACAGGATGAAATACGTGACCAGCGAGACCACGCAAAATCTACCTACAAAGATGAGCACACTGAAAATTCTGTGTTTGTACTTTATTTGACTCGTGCAGGTTTCGTTAGATATGGAACCACTACGTCACAAGGATTTTTTCTGACATTAGAAGACAACTAGTAAACCGGGGATTTATGATGAAAATCGCAGACCACAAAGTCCTGCTGTGTATTTAGGCCTACTCCGAACTATTCCTGTCGTATTTTGCAGCGTCCTTTGGACATCTATTAACTTTCTTTTATCTAGAAGTTTATCTAAATTATATTTCCGATTTGATACTTTCGCGGCGAGTACAATCAATAAAATCTTCTTGGGCAATCAGCCGCGTTAACTGGTTACCGTAGTAAATCGACGTTTCGGGATACCGAGGTATCCAGTCACATCAAAACCCTGATGATGGGGACAGAGTTGGTTCTGCTGTTTAAGTAAATAATAGTTTTTATGCTGAGAATACGACGGATCCTGTAAGAAAAATAGTTATTTAATGCTAACGTAGATGGTATATGCAGTTACCGCTGTACTTTAAAGGGCTAAAAGTGTTTGCATTGCGTGGTGTATTACGTTATGATAAATTGATCTTCTGGACTTGTCCATCGTCTAAATATTATATCATTACAACGTTTTGGAAGCGACGTGAAAAAAAAATTAACACATTCTATTTACTCTCGTCGGTCTCCTGGCACTGGAAGGCTATTTATTGGCTTGGTGACGATTATAAAGGCGGGATATCAATGTATGTGCAACTAACTTCATGGAGCAGAACCCGTCTTGAGAAGCGAATATCCGGTTATCTGATCAATAGTCCTCGTCGTAGGATTTGAGGTTTTCATGACTGTGTGTCTGTAGTTGGCTGTCTTCTGGGTTATTGTTCCGTGTAGTCTGGTAGAAGTTTACCAACAGACCCTGTTGATGGCTGCAGGAACCTCTGAAACGTCGGTAAACGTCCACCAGACTACAAGGCGCAACAACCCAGAAGCCAAGCCATCTTCAAGTCTGTTGCTGCTTTACCGGTCCCTGAATCACACAGCTTAAGAACCGCTGCTTTGGATGGCGAGACAGCCGAATATTTTGTTTCTGTAACATTTATATCGGAAGTCCGTCAGTGGAAAGTCTTCTGAGTGTAGAAGCGAACAATCCTGAACATTTTATGTACATTTAGAGTTTATTATACAGCCTTAGTGCGAGGTATAAATTAGATTTAGCGACGACACAGGTGGTCGGATGCGATAAGATTGACGTTGAATCACCAGACGATTATAGAGATGTTAAAGAAATGATTTGTGAGGTTGGAGACCGAATTTATCTTCCATTGTGTCAACACGAGCGCGCGCATGCTCAGTTACCTGGTTATTTTAATGTTTTGAACTTTATTGTAATGATCGCATATCTTATGGTTTCGAAAAACAGCTTTTCTCCCCAAGTCATATATTTTATACCCCACTTCAGTCTTTGTTACCCCCCCCCCCTTCCCCGGTTAGGAGAGGGCTGAGCGTAATTTTGGGATCGTTGCTTATCATTCCAATAGGAATACCAGATCTACAAAGCGAATAACTGAATTGACTAAGATTGTGCGATGTTTTATCCGGAAATAGCGTATATTTGTGTCGTTAAACTCGTAAACATTTGAACTCGGCCTGTATATTGAAGCTAGATTGTGTCCAATTTTCATCACTTATTGCGAATTAAGAAGACGATTTTCAACATAAACTGTTTCAGGTTCGAATTCGCGTGTCTGTCAAAAGCTGATCGTTAGTTCGACGACGTTCCGGATGTTTGAGGAACTATGACGTAGTGATCTTGGTCCATGTTAGTTGTGCTTGATTTGGGACGTCGGTGAGTTGGGATGTACGCGACGTTAATATATAATTACACTAACCGCGTTCAGCGCAGAGTTATATGACCCCTTGACATTTTGTGTGCTTTGGCTTCCTCTGTAAAGAGAGGCAGACAAGCAGCACACCCCCCGAACCCCGCTCCGCGTCTGATGCTGGCTGTACCAAATCGATACTGCTCCATTCCGTGCACGAGAGAAACGAATTCTCTCTCTCTCTCTCTTTTATACCTCCCCAAGTAAACTCTTCAAGCTCCCGTAAGTCAAATTTGAGCAGTTGCCCAATTACGACTATTTTAATACTTAGCTTTTATGTTGTCCTTTGGATTACGGAATACAGCCACGGTTTCAGTAAAAATTCTGTTCTGATTTAGGCGATTTTGATTTTGATTCTGAAGGGAAAAGGACCTAGGCCTCGCCATGTTTGTCTTTGCGCATGCCCCGACCAGACTGCGGGAACGGGTGTCCATGGAACTTCGCGATTAAATCATGATTCTGAATTATACAGAATGACTCGTAAGTTTATCGCCTTTATAAAGAACATTCTTACAGGTAGCGAGCAAGGAAATTGGCCAGTACTGACCCTGAAATAACCTAGGAAGGTTAGAATTTATATGCTCACACACACGAAATGTGTAACTATGGCAGTTTTAATTTTTTCGCCTATGGTGGTGCCAAGCTTGTGAAACAATGCTTTAGTAACACATGAATGTGTTTTAGGCGAGATTAAAATCACTGATGATGAGCTCCTGTTTGATATTTATATTGTTTTTTTTTCTCTTTTATGCAAACTAGTCAAGAAAAACTGAACAAAATATTCTGTTAAAATTTGTAGACACAATCTGGATTTAATATTAAACTCGGTTAAATGTTAGTTCAGATCTTAATTTTGTTCTTAATGGTCTTAACATTTTTTTGGTTTAGTCAGCTTCGACACTTTAAAATAAGATTTGAGAAGTGTAAACACCATTTGTAATCAGCCTGTGTGTAGAACTAAGTTAAATGTGGTTATAACTTAGCGGGATATAATGGATTACTTTGGTACTATTTATGCGTATGGATCTGTGTGTGAAGTGAGAGAAAATGGTAGTGTCATAACGATTTAATCGTATTTTCAGATTATATAAGCTTTTGGCACCGTAATATACAGAATGTTCATAGACTTTATATACAGTACAAAACAGTTACTTTTATTAACACTAGCATTACATTGTCCCTCTGGACAACGCTATTTTTCATTTAACGTTATGTAAACAGTAAACAGCTGTCATAAATCCATGCTACCAACCGAGACAAAAATGACAGAGACGTTTTGAACGTGGAATAAGCAGGGTAGAAGCCCCGTCTAAATTTTTAAACACGTGTGGCCAATGGCACAATAGAATACCTTAACCATTCCTGATCATAGACCGACTTAGTTTGTGCCATTGATGTAATACTGAAGTCTTACTACAGGCGACTTTATATTATCGAAAATCCATTATAATAGCAACAGACGTTCTTAAAGATGGTGGACGCAGTTTTGTGAATATCTAAACTCCTCTTTATGTTCCATGTTGGAGTATTTAGTATCTTTTCGATACAGATTTGAAGAACAGAATTTAGAATTTCCATATTCGTGCTTCGCAACTTTGTATACCGCGTGCTTGCGCTGGTTTCCTCCGTCACTCCCACAGACAACGGATAGTTGCTGTCCACCTGCACTGCGGAAGAACATTAAAACATGGGTGAAAGTGCTCAAAGATTGTCGTCTGATGTTCCTTTTTGATTTGGGGTTTACTGACTAGAGGTTGTCTTGGATGTTTGAACGAAGCTATTTCGCTTGGAATTCAATCTTAGGATTTCACATTAAAAGCTTGGAACCTTTGATGTCGAGTTCACAGTTCCATTTACGGTAGCCGTAACTCATTTGTTGGACTACTCCCGATACAACGCCGATATTTTGAAAGATATTCAGTTTTTAGAGATATGAAAAAGTATTGCACATATTCATGGAGTATTTAAAAATTTAATTACATACACATTGTATTGCTTTTTAAATAGGTTACTGTGAAACGTTGTTACAGTCTACATTAAAATTCGCAGAGTCCGTTGGATGGATTAGTTGAAACCACACAGAAGAATAGATGGGCACGTCGAAGATGCGATACGTTCCGATGGTAACGTGGTAATATTAGTATGTTGAAAGAAGATGGCTGTCTTCTGGGTTATTGCTCCGTGTAGAATGTTAGAAGTTACCGACAGGCGCTGATGAGGGAGGCATCAAGGACCTCTGAAACGTCGGAAAACGTCTACCAGACTACACGGTGCAATAACCCAGAAGACAGCCATCTCCAGACTCACCGCTGTGAAGACCTCAAAACCTACGTATTAGCATATATCAAGAACATGAAAGTTGACATGCAGTTTCCAACATACGGGGTTCCTTAAAATGTAACAACCCAGCTAATTTAAAATCGCCGAAACCTGACTTTGCAGATTTATGCAGACGCGCGTGCGCAGACGGAATCGGAAGATGACATCGGGTCCACGGCGCCTTGCCAACGCAGTCGCTTGAGGACTCTTCCGAATGGGGCGGACAACCGGACCGACACAAATAAAAATGAATGCCGGCGTAGAAGTTGTTGGTTCCGTTTGTGTTTCGAGGACAATCATCTTTCCACAGCGGGCTGCATTGGCTGTTAACTAAGTAATAATATGGTGGATAGTAAGCGAAACGTATTCCTTTAACTTAAAGAGAAAAAATGGTATTCGCTTGAAAACGGATAACAGCTAAACTCTTCCATGCAACTAAGTTTATTTTAAACATGTTGAGCTTTCAGACGTTTTTGATTTAATGCCGTTAGTAATTTATTTCATTTATTTATACCGCAATAATTTTGATATTGTTTTGTTAAGTGACAATGTACCTTTGCCCAGTAGTGGCATTTTAGTCGTACACGTACAAGATTTTATTTGTTATTGAACAGTTTTTTTGCTGTTGTCTGCTCTTAACGCTTGCACACACACACATTCTCAGTATTAGAATTTTTTTTATCCTTCTCGTATTCGATAATTTCCAAATAACGTGACGAGTCTCATAAAACTTTTATTATGGTCACATGCGGTCCTCACGTTTCAGACCTTTGATCTTTTTTCATCACTATTAGGCTGCAGGACATTAAAAACACAAGCGTATCTGTTCAATATAATAATTATTAATTATTTTTTGCCTAATTATCTTTTTATCGATTTTCTTATTAAAACGAAGGAGTTAATTGCTGTCTGTGTGTTTACTTTCCACAAATTTCACCGAAATACATGAACATTCGTTCTGAATATTGTTTTCTTTCTTCTCTGCTGATTCAGTTATCGGAAACTGATTGACAGAACAGCGTAGATTCAGAAGGCCTTGACTTTGCTTAATGAACGCAGTGTGTAGCCTGCGATGTTTTGAAACTCTTGTGTTGGTTGGTGATTTTTTTGAAACCACTGTTTTAATTTATTGTAATCTCTGGGAAAATCTTATAAAAACATGATTACCAACGTTACAGCTTGCTTTTCCCCCCTCATTCTCGAGGGGTAATATTCTGGTGACTAAGCGTGATATCACGTGCCATGATAACTGTAACTCCTGTCAAGTAACTCATTGTAAAACGACACGAACAAGAAGTGGACAGCATCCGAGGATTCATGAAAATGGCTTGTTGTGGAGGTGGAATCAAGCAGTTGAAGCAGGTAATTTGTTCTGTGCTAATACCACATTTACCCTTGTCTACCACGAGATGTTTATTAAGCAAAATTCAGCGTCCATTTCTCACCCCAAGTCTCCTGATTCACTGCTAGATGGCTCTGGCAGTCAAATCGGGATTGAGTAGAAATTGTGCAGAGTCAGTGGGTTGGTCACTCACTACTCATAAATGCACACTTCAAGACCAGGAAACCTCTCAGGAAACCTCTCAGGAAACCAAGACCCGAAAAGGGTTGTAGCGCAACTGACGGTGACCCTTGTCTACCTCGAATCGCCACGTGTCCATCCTCTTGTAGCCTGCTTTAGTTTACTGTCCAAACGATGCACGATGACCAGTATCAATCATGCAAGTAAGTAGTCTGAAGTTTATCGACGTTTCGGAGGTGCTAGCTACCTCCATTACTATAAGGCCGGGCGCAAACGGAGCCACTAGTGGCTAAACACGACCACTAGTGGTCGCCACTTTATGCAGACATTTTCAGTTTCTCTGTATGTAATATTCTGCGTTGCTATCGACACATTCTAATTTCGGTTAAAGTCGGACAACTATAACGGAAACTTTACAAGAAGTCCTTCATGCCCCCGGCTGTGGAATCCTCAGGTGGGGTTCCCTTCGTGATCAATCCTCTGGCGTGGAAGGACGTGTTCGAATCCCCTGGGAAATCCTGCGTGATGACGTCATTAAGCTATTCATTCCGCCCACTCGGGGGGTTAAGGGGTCCAGTCATCGTGACGTCACTGATGCTTTTCCAAGAGGTAAAATGCCAAAATATAAAGAACGCTCAACGATTGTTACGCCATGCGTACATTCCGAGCTTGTTTTGTTATAAAACTGCAATCAGGAAAACTTATTGTCGTATCATTCTGCCATAAAACAAAAATTTTTGTTACGAAAACACTGGCTTGGAAGTATTTATGAGTAATGGGTTATTGTAGGAAATGTGGAGATTTCTTGTTTGATACGAGTGGCTGTAGTATTTTCCACGAGGGTAGTAAAAAAAAAACCTCGATCCCCCTGTTATAAAATGGGCAACGTTCCGCTTACTTGAAGATTGTAGGCAATATAATTGTTATTCATAGTATTAAATGCGAAGCAGGGGTTACGCTGTTATATTGGACACTTTCCTAATTTAGTAGAACCCAGGGAAATATAAAATAAACCAGTTGAATTAAATTGCACGTGAAATAAAACGAAGACTTGAGACTTTACCAGCAGGAAAAAGAAGTCTTAAGTAGCGGATACGTTGTTATTTATCAACAGTAGCTAATTGACTACGTCTTTTGGCATTTTGCTTGGACACGCAACATTTTGTTTGAGAAGGCGTCTACAGTTTTGTTTCATTAAGCCTATTGTTTTTTGTTCTTGTGTTATTATAAAAGAAAAAAGCCTGTACATTGTATGGTCTATCTTAAAAACAGGTTTTATCGCATCGAACACATAAAAGAAGATACAATTATTCCGTTCTTATTTGCCCATATCATTTAACATGTTTTGTCTGTTTACATATTTTGATGTGTTTTTCGGTTTTCACAGAACTTCGTAGATAAAGCTTGCATAGGCCTGGTGTTTGTGAAGAAGCGATATGAGTTTTTGTCTAAAGATTGTTTTCTCTTTAAGAAGCTACCAAGACAGAAAACCAACCGTTCAGTGCTAGAGAAACGTTTTAATTTTAAGAATTGGAATGTGTTTATGGATTGTATGAGTCGTGCAGTGGGTTATTTCGGAGGTTTAATGCTGAAATGGATGCTTCCTCCGAAATGCTGATAACCACCTACAATACTGCACGGTATCAATTCCCAGAAGACCACAATCGGCATCTTCCCCGCCCTGGAAACCTCAGATCTCATTAACAAACTGTTTGGTAGACGAATAGTCGCCTAAGTTTGTTATAGTGTTATCATTTTAATGTCCGACACATGGCTTAGAAGATGCAGACAGATTTATGGTTTGTTTTAAAATGTAAATGAGTTTATAACTTTTTAGCTAAAAAGGGAAAAAAAAGTTTCTACCAATCTCATTTTCGTTCTGAGGGACGCAAACGCGATATTACCACGAAAGATTTTACACTTAAGTATCGCACGATAAGACACTGTCTTTATTAGCAGTATCCACCGGCTTAATTTTGAGAAGATACGGGACATGGAACCAGACCTTCCGACACCTGTGACTAACATGTATACTAGATTAATATACAGTGCTTGATGTCAAATAGTTTTGCTGGAATTTGAACTAGTTTGGCCTTCCGTGTTTACACTGCTGTCCGACCGTGCACGTTGTCCTAAAAACTGTTTCAGACTGACCAAATCCTGTACATTGGTCGGGGTGACATCGTGTGTTCCGCGTCCGCTTAGAATATTCGGCACATTGAACACAGGGGGCGAGAGGGGTAGCGGTAATAAAGTATTTTCTGTCCTCACTGTGAACGTTGTTTGCCAGCGACAATAGTTTGTAGTAGTTAGCCGTCTCAGTACATGTTTTTAGTTTACGTAGTATATATGTTTAATTTTCGTCTACTCGCAGGCTAGTGTAGGCGAAACGCGAATATTTCTTACATATTCACGTTTCTGACTTAGTTGGACACATGTAAGTTGTGGATATATAATTTTTAAACCTCCATTTATTTTCGTTTCGAATTATCCAACACATTCTGTGAGCATGCGCGCAGCAGTCAACTATTCTGCTTTCTTAGAACCCCACCCCACCCCCTGCCTCGAGGAATTGTTTCACCAGGTGAGCCTTCAGTGTGACAAATGGTCTTTACCATAGAAACTGATATCTGTTTGGTCTCCTTGGAATCGTCAGTCACTTTTACTGTACACTCCACATGGCAATGACGGAGGCAGTATGACCTCTGAAACGTTGATTAACATCGACCAGACTACACAGCGCAATTACCCAGAAGACAGAAATCTTCATCGCCCTGATGATGGAGGCAGTATGACCTCTGAAACGTTGATTAACATCGACCAGACTACACAGCGCAATTACCCAGAAGACAGAAATCTTCATCGCCCTGATGATGGAGGCAGTATGACCTCTGAAACGTTGATTAACATCGACCAGACTACACAGCGCAATTACCCAGAAGACAGAAATCTTCATCGCCCTGATGATGGAGGCAGTATGACCTCTGAAACGTTGATTAACATCGACCAGACTACACAGCGCAATTACCCAGAAGACAGAAATCTTCATCGCCCTGATGATGGAGGCAGTATGACCTCTGAAACGTTGATTAACATCGACCAGACTACACAGCGCAATTACCCAGAAGACAGAAATCTTCATCGCCCTGATGATGGAGGCAGTATGACCTCTGAAACGTTGATTAACATCGACCAGACTACACAGCGCAATTACCCAGAAGACAGAAATCTTCATCGCCCTGATGATGGAGGCAGTATGACCTCTGAAACGTTGATTAACATCGACCAGACTACACAGCGCAATTACCCAGAAGACAGAAATCTTCATCGCCCTGATGATGGAGGCAGTATGACCTCTGAAACGTTGATTAACATCGACCAGACTACACAGCGCAATTACCCAGAAGACAGAAATCTTCATCGCCCTGATGATGGAGGCAGTATGACCTCTGAAACGTTGATTAACATCGACCAGACTACACAGCGCAATTACCCAGAAGACAGAAATCTTCAGACTCACCGCTGTGAAAACCTCAAATCGTACACAACACACGATGTCTTTGTAAGCACTTCCACTAGCATCTTATGATTTTTTTTCACGCAAAATATGTATTTATAAAAAAAATTTGGTAGCAGTATAAATCCATGAACTGTATTTCCTCTTCTGAGAACCAGCCATTTTGATATCCTCTGACTGACTTTTAACAAATACGCAACAGCAAAGCAGCTCGCAACTCGACCGCTGCATTCCAGCTACTTTCCAACATGCCGGTCATTTACGGGAGTTGTAAACCAGTTGCTAGCTCTGAGATCCTCGAATTTGCGTTAGTTGAAGTTTACTTCAGTTCGTGATCATTTACCGGTCAAAATCGAATGCCAACTCGAATTAATCTAAACCCAGCTTTGCAGATGTAATCACTCCCTATGGCCTAGCTGTCAAAGACTCTAATTGTGGGTTCGAATCTCTCTCGTTGCAATGAACGTTTATGATTTGCTTCATTTTCCTGTGCAGGAGGAATTCTTGTATAGTTATTGGCTTACGAGGGGTCATACTGGTTGTTTTAAGGTTAAAATATTTATTGTAATAGAGTCTAGGTCTCAAATAGGACTTGCAGAAAGCCGATACTTTAGTCTGTGTAACATTTATACGAACAATATTATGCGGAGTAAAATTTCATCAGCAGAAAACATACTTAGATGCTTGTTCGTAACGAGAAAGCATTGCTAATTGACGGTTGTCAACATTTTGTACATTTTGAGACGTGTGGTCCGTCACCATAAGCTACGTACATTTATTTGGATCTAAACATATTTTATACGTGTTCGATGATATATATAGTCAGAGGAATGTTTTGTTCACCCAGATTCAACTCGGGCACACACCACATCTGTAGCAAGTTCATCACGAGCGAGACGGAATTGTATGGCACAGAAACACGTTTTCTGCAGGGTGATTCAGGGTAAGTGTGCCGAATTTCGTGGGTGTATTAATCAAGTGTTTTTGAGTAAGACGAAGTCTTCTTAATATGTATTAATCAATTCGGAAGGTTTGGAGAGTCATATCAGACGTAAGGGTGGTTATTGTTTAGTGTTCGTTGCATTTCTCAGTACTCCGCTGAAGTGGATGGCAGTGGTGTACTCACCGGTCTTGTTGACGCCTGCCCTGTTGGAACTATGCGTGCCGTTTACGCTTTATACCCATTATGAAAATGTTTATAAACTACTAATATTTTTGGACCGTCCTTGTAAGATTACAACGTGAAGAACGCGTTTTAGTTTGTGTCGTCGCAAGAATACGTAATTTCTACACCGAGTTATGTGCGTTGAGATATAAAAGCAACTTGTCGACTCGAAGAAGCCAGTGATCTCTTGTGCCTTACTTCATGGCGTTTGCTGTTTGTTTGTTTGGAATATTTGTGTTCTGTGTGAAGGTCATTGTCCTCCGCCAGAGAAAGGAACGCGTTGATTATGCTTTATATGACCTTGTCGCAGGTGCTACATGCATGTTCTACTTCTGGTACGTTTAACATCTCAGTCTGGTATTGGCGACTAGAAGGCACAAGGCACGTAGTTCTAAACCATTTTTTCCGCCATATTTCGGAAACTTGGACACCTCACAATCTTCCTGCGATATTTCTGTTTCGGGTAGTAAAATCCTTCGTACATTTCAGTGCTAGTCTCTGAATGATACACCGAACGAGTTAGCACAGCTCTCGTTCGGTTCGTAACCGTATCGACTTTTGTGTGATAACCGACAATTTTGACATAGGTGTTAACGCTGTGATTTCTGTCAGCCCGTGTGAGAGCCGACAGTGCCATGGATTGAAACCCATGATTGTTTCCCCGCTCATGTTCATTTACGTGTATTGGGGTTGGCGAAGATCTTTCTTACGGGGGTAAAGTGACCGGAACGTGAACCTGATCGCTTCCATGTGGTGCCAGTTTAAAAATGTATCAAATGCGCTGAACTGTAGTTGGATTTATCTGTACTTGTTAGCGTAAGAAAAATGAGGCCTACATTTAGTGTGTACATAATCCACTGCTTTACATTTCAATTATATGACATTTGCCATTCATAACCTCTTCTCACATTCATGCTGTTGTCATGTTTATCTTGCACATTTATTATCTACCCCCATAGAAAACAGGTAACTTAATTAGTTTTCACTGTCTGTTTATTGTCGGAAGATTAGCTAATTGTGCTCAATTAGTGATGAATTTTTAAAGATGTGGATGGAAGCAGTCGGCTCATAATCATGCATTTATCTTGAAGGACTGAGGAAAACCACAAAATGTCCGTAAAATTTTTCTTCATCAGTCAGTTGATCGAAAAAGAGCGACAGAATCAATGTGTCATCACGAAAAACACGAACCAAATTGCTCTCCGTGCATGATTGCGCACCAAAACCAACTTCGAAATTATACAATGGCACTTCATGAAGAGCATGAGGATTTTCTGTGCTTCAGTATCAGTTGCGTATTTTGGTTGTTTTTATAACAATTTGACGTGTACCCACGCCTCGTAAGAATAAAATGTACGTTCTGTCTTAAGAAGTCATTTGAATGACGATTACTGAAACCATCTGCAATGTCATACTCTGGCGGCCAGAGGATATAAGCGATTATTCTTTTGTGAAGCCGCAACTTAGAAACGTTTCACGAGTGTTGGTTGTACATTCTGCCAACAACTGCGTCTTCCCTTAGTCCCAATGCCATCAAGTTCTTCAGTTATTTATTCTGTCAAGAACACCGTACAAATGCATCGTATGGAAACAATTTCTCTTAAGCACTACGCGTAATTTTATATAACCGCGTTTAACAACACTGCGAACTGTATTTGTGCGTATCTCATGAACAACTAACTGAGCTAAGCAGGTAACTCCGTCGATGTGCCAGGAGGCACCGTCTCCAGAGTGGAGGTTTGACGACCAGCCGTCTGCTCATAAATTGGATTTCCTACAGTAGACAGTTAAAATGTACGAAAATGAGGTAGCCTGCAGTGGCTTATTCTTACCGATTTTTATGAAAATCCGTCCAATGATTCAGTTTTATGACACTGGCATGATAGTAACATAAATATGTCTCATAACGAGAGCTGGTGATCAAAACACGATCTCTATTTTTATATCGGGAGAGCACCAGACGATATTTAATTCTACGCCATCAGCGTTCTAATTTTTTTTTCCTCAATATTTTGAAGCTTAATTTGTTATTTATTGTCTGATCTTCCAGACCGCCTGCCACTGTTGTGGGTATGAGATATCTGCAAACTTTAGTTGCGACAAACGTACTTCTGTTCAGGCGCTGGCGTGACCTTGCCGCAAAGAAAAGGAAGGAGGCTCAGAAACAAATAACCATTATTAATTTATTTTAAAAAATGTAATTTTAATCTTTGACAAATTTTTCATTTTAATTTTGTGCCATCTTGTAATTTCTTAGTGAATTTAATAATAATGATGTAAATTGAGTTGATATTTACTCTCGTCTTTTTCATTTCTCCGTATTGTCCGACATTTTCGATTATCTCACCGTCCTTCGGCCATTTTTGGGTGTCTGCTGTATCAGCAGAGTAACTGTGGAGTTCCTAGAATCGTAACGTCACCCACACGCCATGTATGTAAATGACACAAGCGCATGACTTTTTTGTGTGGAAGGCCACTTAAGGATTGTTTTGGGTTGAAGACATTTATTGCATTCATATTGAATGCCTGCGTTATAAGACAGCGGCTTTTATTTCACAAAGTCTGCGAATATAAATATGTGAAGACGTCGAAACGGAGGTCTTGTTGGAGGTGCGGGGTTACGATATAGGGTGTATAACTAGCCGAGAACAAAATTTATCTCACTTACCGACTACCTATTAATTTTTTTTTTTCACATTTGCTGAACAAGGATATTTATTTCTAACTAAAATTCGATTTAGTGTCAATTTACAGAGAAATTTTAGGTGTTCCAGTGGCAGGTTCTAGGTAGCTGAACTTGGCTACGTTGTCCAAGGTCGTGTTTGTTTCTCGCTTTGGTTTCTTGGCTTGGGAATTGCGTAGGTTGCAAGGTAAAACATACCCCCACTGCCAACTGGCATTTCCTCTTCCACTATTATATCGGCCCTGTCTACGGGACTGGGCCACAAATATTCTCCCATGGCATGTCCGGCGTTATAGTGGTTGCATAGGGTGACCAAAAAGTAACGCTACATGTTACAATTGTCGAATTAATTATACTAAAATGATTAAGAAAAGGGTTATCACAAGTTCTGTAAATGTCCACCGAGTTCATAAATGCATTGCTCATGTTTGATGCAACCGGGTGTCACGGAAAT
>NW_019060422.1:431401-480750 GCF_000696155.1 Zootermopsis nevadensis
GCAGAGGAGATTAGGGAGACTTGTCCCCAAACTCGTTATGACGAGTTATTTGAACAAGATTCCAAATAGTGTTTGACAAAGAACACATGTTGCACTTGTGAAAAAGACATCTTCGCACTTCGACTGCCGGAAGACGACTGACGGACTGGTGCCATCAGGTTACAACAAGACGCGACCCGCTTTGGCTGTTGTAGTCACGTCAATATTGTGGTATTTACCGAAATGTACTAAATTGCAGTCATTAATAAATATTTTAATGTGAGTTACGTTTTTCGATAATTCTGTACAGCGGTGAAATTCATGTCGCCCACGTACATTACAAACCACCTGATAACCGCGTGGCCAGTACGCAGTTACGTTTTGAAATCGGCTTTTCTAATCTTATCGCCTACCTGATGTGGTGCAGTTTATGGGGACATAGAAGTTGATGTTATCGAAATGCCTGTAACTTTAGCAATTTAACTCGCAGTTCTGTCGCAGGACTTTTTACTTCAATTTCAATAAAATCAACACGTTTAAAACAAACACCGGCCCACTTGTAGCCTACACTGTACAGAATTATCAGTAGCCATTTGTAGGAACGCCCACTTCGTATTTCAGCGAAAACAAAAGTAAAACGGATCGTTAACAAATTTCATGGCGTACGACTATACGTGGGAAGATGACATAAAAAGTGGATGTTACATTCAGCAAATATAGTGATTCTTATCAAAGAGGAAGAATACGTTCTTATTATTTTCCTCGTTATATTTATTGTTGTTTTGGCAAAATTTACTAGTTTTGTCTGAACGAGTTGACTAGTAATTTCTTTCTTTACCATCTCATGGAACTACATCACAGTCCAGAGTAAGAAAACAAACGAAGATATTTCTTGGTATGGATGGCGCCGTAGTTTTAACGCTGGACTCACGACATTAGCAGTTATAGGATGGAATCCCACACCTCAGTCGTAAACATTGCTCTCGTCTGAGGCAGTAGACCGTCTTATTGTATTCGTATTTCAAGTGGCTGGGTATTGCAGGATTAAACATTGCTTGTAGTAATATTTCTTGATGGGCTTTGCAATACATTTAAACTAGCTATGACCATGTAAAAAGAATGCATATCTCAGGCAGCGTGGGTTTGACAGTGTGACCTCACGATGTATGATTTGAGGTTTTCACAGCGGTGAATATGAAGATTTCTGTCTTCTGGGTTGTTGCGCTGTGTAGACTGGTCGATGTTTACCAACGTTTCAGAGGTCATACTGCCTCCGTCATCAGGGCGAGGAAGATTTCTGTCTTCTGGGTTGTTGCGCTGTGTAGACTGGTCGATGTTTACCAACGTTTCAGAGGTCATACTGCCTCCGTCATCAGGGCGAGGAAGATTTCTGTCTTCTGGGTTGTTGCGCTGTGTAGACTGGTCGATGTTTACCAACGTTTCAGAGGTCATACTGCCTCCGTCATCAGGGCGAGGAAGATTTCTGTCTTCTGGGTTGTTGCGCTGTGTAGACTGGTCGATGTTTACCAACGTTTCAGAGGTCATACTGCCTCCGTCATCAGGGCGAGGAAGATTTCTGTCTTCTGGGTTGTTGCGCTGTGTAGACTGGTCGATGTTTACCAACGTTTCAGAGGTCATACTGCCTCCGTCATCAGGGCGAGGAAGATTTCTGTCTTCTGGGTTGTTGCGCTGTGTAGACTGGTCGATGTTTACCAACGTTTCAGAGGTCATACTGCCTCCGTCATCAGGGCGAGGAAGATTTCTGTCTTCTGGGTTGTTGCGCTGTGTAGACTGGTTGGTGTTTACCATACTACACGGCGCAACAACCCAGATGGCAGAAATCTCCTGACCTCACGATGTTTGTAATTCTTTGAGACTGCCAAGATTCGTAATATAGAAGATTGTTTAAGCATTACTTGGGGCCTTTTCATCATGTTGCTTCGTTATTATCTGTGGACAGATAAATTTTACTAGAAAAGACAACAATGGTGTCCAAAGACAGCTTCGGTCTAAATCGGACGTCATGATCAGTTTATACACGATTTTTTTGGTACCATCGTGTCGGAGCCGATCCCTGGTGACATTATGAACAAGTTCCATCTGATAGGGACCTGTTCATATGTTTCCTAGGCAGGTGATCCAGAAGTGGTTGCCTTCTTCTGTGTGCTTAATGTCAAATGATGATGAAAACGGAGTAATTGTTGGGATGCCACGGAGAAACCGGGGAAGTCCCGGAGGAAAACTCCGTGATACCTGAACCACGGTCTTGCCCAATACAAGTTAAAAATCCGGGCACCATCGGGAATCGAACCCGGGACCCCAGGATAAGAAGCCAAGCGTTCTGACCGCTAGACCACCGTTGCGGTTTATACACGATACTGGAGTAAAACTACGTATTTGCATCTTGTTTCAGGAGGTATTTTTAAGGTTATTAGTGAGAAATTATGTTTTTGTTTCAGCCGGGGAGACGGGGCGGCAGCACCATGCGCCTCTTTATGGGCGGCTGGTGGCCGAGGAGCAGTTGGCTGCGTCCATGGCCGCAAGCCATGCAGGCGCGCATACCCCATAACTTCCGTGACCCCGCGACTGCTCCGTTGCGAAAACTCAGCATCGATCTTATCAAAACCTACAAGCACATCAATGAGGTACGGAACTATTTATTCACCTGCTCAAGTAACGCGTTTTGTTTTGTTACCTGTCTTTTGCTACAACGTTTCGGAAGCTGGACTGTGCTTCTGTCTCCAGGTAAAAAAGGGTGGACTAGTGGTTAGCGTGCTCGCCACTGGACCCAAGGTTCGTGGGTTCAATCCCGGCCGAGGTCGATGGATTTTTTAAGGGTGATAAAATCCATATATTTACGGCATGTAAAAGAACCTTGCGAGCATGATACGAGATGATGTTTCGTAAGCAAAATTCAGGGGCCATTTCTCACCCAATTCTCTTCTGATTCACTGCTTCACTGCTAGATGGCTCTGGCAGTCAAATCAGGAGTGAGTAAAAATTGTGCAGTCAGTGGACTAGTCACTCACTTACTCTCAAATGCACGCTTTAAAGACTATGAAACCTCCGAAAGGAGGCCCTATGCTCTACTTAGGAGTTACAGGAACTAAATTATTTTATTATATCTAACCTAACCAGTTTTACATAATTAATACCATTCGGTTATCAAATAATAGTCAGGCTGATTCTACGTAGAGAATTCAGTTTTACCAACTTTTAGTGAATATGACGTACATTGTCGTCTTCATCTCTCATTTTCCCATCTAAATACTATCGTCAAATTGGAGTCATTGGCTGAAATTCGTCTAAATAATATTTAAGAATTCAGTCCGTGCCTCAAAACGCGATTATTCTCTGTTACATAGATCATCTGATTGACGCTGTTTAAGGAAATAATCTCCGGTTACACTGAGAATCTTACGAAACCCACAAATATAAAATGCAGATTTATTTACTGTTGAAGCCACTGGGCTTTTAAGGGTTAATTGTAGAATCTGAACTATAATTATCTTGTCTGCTAACGTTTTTGGGGGGATTGTTTTATGCATTACAATGGCGGCCCTAAACGAAATAGATATTTACATTATCTGTTTTTCACTGATGGACATAGACAGCTTTATACCTAAGTTTTGCATTGTTCGGAATACGAACCTTACGGCATATCTGAGAAATTTGAAAGTGGTCATTTTGAACGTGGTATTAAGAGCCAACATTTCTATCTTGCGTTGAAATTTCATTGTCAGTCTGTGATGAAATTAGTGACTTAGTTTTTCAAGGACTCTTGCGCTATGAAGCGAGTTATTTGCCTTTTGTGGCCAGAGGTTCGCTCGTGGACACGGAAGATAATCTTCTATCTCCATACCAGCTCAGCTAATCAAGAATTTCGTTACATCTTTCGGCAGTTAAAGCTGTGATTCTTGGAGTTGGTTAATGAGTCCGTCAGGTTTAAGATGTCTCTTACGAATTCCTGTTCAAAGGTAAAGCAGATTGGGATTTTAAAGCGGCGGGCTAAAGACACTCCGAGAAAGCAGCAGTGTCGTCTTTTTCGCAATTCTGGCATAATATTTAGAAAACCACAGATAACTCTGATGAACCTGACGAAACCCCTTGAGTTTCCGAACGCGAGCCACGCACATAACTGTGGTCTGCCGTTATCGTTACTTGTAAGCCGTATTGCTTAAGGCACGTTCTAATGGTGTCTTACGATAGATGGTATAGACTCTGTGAGCAGCTATTCCAATTTATCATTTCCTCGTACTTACGCGGGAGTAGTTTTTCTTGTTTCCCGTCTCCTTCGTCTTCTTTTAGGCCTGATGTGTTGCGGTTTGACATCGTCAAGATAGCTTGTTACTGGGATGCGTGTCTGGAATTAATACCCCATCTGTCCTTTGTTTAGGGCATTGCTTCAATAATGGCACACAGCAGTTACAGTTAACCGTATCTGCTTCTTGAAGGACGCACCGATGAAAAATTTCTGTACTGTACCTCTTTTAGAGCTTGTATGCCATTATAATGTTGCTGGATTTAATTGTTATTGTGATGTATTTGTGGGTGAAATTACAGACATTACAATATAAAAGAAAACCTCCCCTTCCTCACGTTATGGCACGCAGGAAGTGCCTTTATGCTACTGTTGTGCCAAGCGTTGTCCAGGTCGCAGCCGATATGGATTGTAGCACACAGCCGCGCTGTCGCTATCAAGATGAATCTAGTGGGTCCAGACTTTACATTTAATTAGGTTAGATAGTAGAGCAGCCGAACGGGCGTCTTCTGCGTTTTAATTTCAACTCGGAAGCCTTCGTCCGTCTGCAGACGTCGGTCGACCTTCTCGTTCGCTCGAGAAACTACTATTTACAGTGCCCGGTCATGCTGAAGATAGTTCATCCTTGATTGTATGTATCACGTGTAGCATCTTAGATGGAGATGGATGACAAACGGTTTATACAGCAAACAGTTTCCTTATCACGTCGTCCGTATGTTGATGTAGCTGAATCATTGAAAATCCAGTAGTGGCTCGGATGCTCACGAATTGTGTATAGTCTTTTATGGGATCTGAATGTTCATTACCACGTTGACAAGAGCCCGCCGCCGGACCCAATCCTGATTCACTTTAATCCAGCGCACAACTTGACATAACTACTATTTCTTCGACATTAGTTTTTATATTACCCTTCCATCTTCGCCTAGATCTCCCGGAAGGTCTGTTCCCATCGGGTTTTCCGACTGAAATTCTGCATGTATTTCACATTTCTCTCATTTATTTTAATTCCTCTGCTAATCTCACCTTGTTTCGTGTGGTCGCTGTATTAGGTATGATATTTATTTGGTGGAAACTACAAATCATTGACAGCAGAATATTGTTTAGTAAACCGCAATTTCGTTACTGCAGAATTACTTATTACAAAATTCTAAAAATTATGGTTTTGTCCGGTGAATATCCATGTCCCCAGGAAGAGTTTTATATTGGACCGATGTGAACTAAAATTGAATTCTTTCAAAAATTTGTAGTGTATACGCCCCCACCTCCATGGGAAGGACATTCTGTACTCCCGAGGTGGAATTTGTGGATGGATACGGATTATTTTGGTCTGAAATCCAGTGCATTGCGTGATCCTAGACGCGAAGTGCTGTAATTAACAGAAGGAGTAGCATGTATTGAAGATTCCTTGCGGACAAATTATCTTTCTAATGCGGAGAGCTTTTTCCTTAATTGTTTTCAAATGTGAGCTTATAAAGGCCGTCGTTAAAATGGATGTTTACTGGCGCAGACCAGGGCGGGAGGGAATGACATCCTAAGTACGCTGTATGCATGCCGAAGTAGCCTCCAGAGCTGTTCCTAATGACACAAAAATTACTGCTGTCACATCGACGGGTTTTAATATAATTCTGATAATGCCAGTATTTTAGATGCTTTCGCAACCTCTCGGAACCCCTGTTAAAGTCGCTTCTCAGTAGATATGAAACAAGAAAACGGATAGACCCTGTTTGACTGAAGGTAATATTGGAGAATTTTGTGGACGGTATTGAACCGTTTCAGTTTTAATTTAGATCGGACAGTTGTAACGACCGTTTTATTATACAGGCGCGTAAGATTTTCTTGATATTATTTTATCTCAGTATCATTATGTGGACCGCCACGGTGGTCTAGCGGTTATAACGCTGGCCTTGTAACCCTGGGGTCTCGGGTTCGATTCCCGGCGGTGCCCGAATTTATACCTTGTGTCGGGCAAGGCCGTAGTCTAGGCAACACGGAGTTTTCCTCCGGGGGCTTCCCCGGTTTCTCCGTGGCATCCCAACAATTACTCCATTCACACACAGAAGAAGGCAATGGCAAACCACTTCTGGATCATCTGCCAAGAACGTATATGAACAGATCCCACTCCGAGAAAAGGATGGGAGGATCCTGTTCATATGGACCTGTCGTCAGACAGAACACTAAAAAAAATCATTATGTACATAAACAAATACTGGGATTGTTTCGGCAAAAGATAACAGCAATTAAAAACTGTGCGTCCAAGAGCAGCCTTCATCAAATTGCAGGCGTTCGGGTGAAAGCAAAATCATACAACGTTGCAACACACAAGAGACCACAAGAATGAAGTCAGCTCAGAACTCGCAGCGTAGAAAAGATAACAACGCTGTGGTTGTGCGATAAAGGGAAGAGGTTTTGAAATTCCTTCGTGACCTTGAAACATGCAATTTGGTAACGGCTACTACCGTAGTTTTTCAATTAAATGTATATTTTCATTAAATTCGGCAAGATCATGTATCCGGAGGACATAACTGACGTTTTATTACACACTGTTGGTAGTACCAACATGATGGTAATGCGATCTGCGAGGCTGGATTGTAAATTTGTGTAAATCTTGAAGTTTTGTGTAATAATCTTCAAGATATATGCATTGATAGCTTATTTTTATCTTTCTGTAAAAAGGAGACGTCGCGATTCAGTCCGAAAGTTGTACTGGTGGAAAATGGCTGTAGGAATGGATAATGAAATTGTTTAATTTAGTTTTGCTAGCCTGGGCAGTAGAAAGGCATAATAAATACTTAACAGAAGTTATTGATTTAGTGTTTTCCGAGAATTGTTTCAAATGAGCGTTGGAGATCTCAGACGAAGTCGGCGTGTTGTGATAAACACCAGTCGTTGGGCGTGTTCGCAAACGTTCAGATCGGTTGTTGAAAGAGCTCTGTCCGTACGTTCGTACGCGCGAAACAACCAGAGAATTGATGACCTGATTTTGATCAAATTTGATATGGCATAATTGTACATAAAATTGTCTAGCCATTGCTGTTCTAGTTTAGGTCATACGATTTTAACGACCACTTCACGTAAGATCATAAAATAAGTTTTTGGGTTGCTTGTGATAAAATTGCATAAATGGGTCTTTTAGCATTAATTGAAAAAAACCCCATGGGTTAACTCTAGTACTTGGTCTTGTCACAAGTAGGTCATTGTACTCGAATCAAATGCTTTGCTTGTGTCCGCAGAGGATAGCAATTTATAAAACCAAGATATGGAATGTGTACTCATTGGAGAACAGTGACATTCCAAAGGCGTTCTTCACGCCACATCATGTAGGTCATTGTTGCACGATTGTTGTGCAACACTTACAGCAACTACCTTAGGCTATTCTTGCACCCGTGTTGCAACAAGGCGCGTCAGCTACTCCGGCTGTTAGCGCCTTCCTGGGGGGTGTCCCGTAGAGGGCTTAGTCCCCGATAGTTGCTTTTCCTCGTGGGTGGCAAAACCTCTCGTGGGCAGACCATATCCCCTTGAGACCTGGATGACCCTAATCTGAGTTGGTGGAGACTCAGGATCTAAAACAGCGCAGGCAAGGTAACAGGACAAACGAGCTTTTTTTGTTTTCGAAGAAATGTTGTGAAGTCGACCTACCAGCATCAGTGGAACAACGCCTCATGTACGGATGCTGGTGTTTTTAAGCGCGCTCTGTACGGATGGTGAGACGTTTTAAGTGACAATTTGCGAATGGACTTTGTCCTGTAGTGTAGCATCTATCGATTTAGTTTTCCAAAAATTACCAGTTAGCTACGTTGCGATTTGGTACGTGAGATAAGGGAAACATTTCCTCAAACTTCTGTTTGATCTCGCCTGTGTATTCACATCTACAGCTAAACGTGTTCGACCGAAGACACTCGGGCCTCAAGTTACAACGCCATTTTCACCACACCTCCAAAGAGCTCAACGTCCATGGCAGAACTGGTTGAGGAAGGTAGTGGTGAAGGTCATGTAGTCACGTGCGCCAACAAGGGGGTGTGTGTACTTCACTTGAGAGTGCTAAAGTCTTACTTGACAAGCGTGACTTGGAAAAAAGTCAGTGCTACTAGTTGGACAAGAAACGATGTTTTTTCCCGTGAAATTTCTGGCTTGGGCACTGTTCTATTAAATGTACCCCCACCCGAAATAGTTTGTACAGAAAGAACTTCAGCAACAGAACATCTGTAACTGCAACATTTGGCATTATTTATGTAGTAAATAGTTGCCGCTGCGAATAATAAGATAATTCTTATTTTATTCTTTAAAGAAATAGCAGTAATATGAAGTAAGGGTTACGGAGAAGGCACGGTGGTCTAGCGGTTAGAACGCTGGTCTTGTAATACTGGGGTCTCGAGTTCGATTCCCGGCGGTGCCTGAATTTATAACTTGTGTTGATCAAGGCCGTGGTCTAGGCAACACGGAGTTTTCCTCCGGGGGCTTCCCCGGTTTCTCCGTGGCATCCCAACAATTACTCCATTCACACACAGAAGAAGGCAATGGCAAACCACTTCTGGATCATCTGCCAAGAACGTATATGAACAGGTCCCAGTCCGAGAAAAGGATGGAAGGATCCTGTTCATATGGACCTGTCGTCAGACAGAACACTAAATAAATAATAAGGGTTACGGGCAGGAAGCAGTAACTCTACGCACCTTTACTTAACTTCATTTACATACAATCAATCAAATCTTCTCGGGCAATCAGCCGCGTTAACTGGTTACCGTAGTTAACCGACGTTTCGGGAACCAACTCTGTCCCTATCATCAGGGTTCTGATGCGACTGGATGTCTCGGAAGTCGCCTCAAATCCTATTTCATTTACATAGCTTCCCATTTGGCATAATTTCGCCCGCCAGCCAGCACTAAGTTTCATAGATAGAACTTCTCATTGTGTGCTCATTTTAATCGCGGATGTAAAGAGCTTGCAACGTTGACACCCCCGGGGGTAACGGCACTCGCGGCTGGTCACTTCATGGTCTTAGCCATGAAGCCCGGTGCAACTCTTGTAGCCTCCTTACCGAGGTCCATGCGGCCAGCTGGGAAGATTTCCAGGCTATAAATAGAGGTAGAAGCTGTTCACAATCCAAGCTTAGATAGACGTGGGCCAGCAAGTTGACCTATCCATTGAGTGGTACGTTAGTGGTATGGCGACAGGGCATGTAAAGAGAAATACAGGTTATGATGATATTGGAGCACGTATTACGTTTTTGCACTGCGGTAAGTGAAGTTGTGGAAATTATGCGTAACACCTGTTGAATTAGACTCTGCGGTGTGAGAAACAGTGAAACAAATTATAAGATTCAGAAATAAGCTTTAGAAGTATTGACACGTAAAATTGTAAGTCACCCATTGACCGAATTTATATTGATGCTAAATGGAGACTTTAATAATTAAATTTGAACTTGAATTTCTACATCTGAAATAATTTAGAAGGCACTACGGTATTGTTTAAACTACTTTATTGTCAAGGTAAAAGTTGGAATCAAGTAGTTGTATTGCGTAACTAAGCACCACGCGATGCAGACGTGTGGAAGAGTGGACGTATGGCTCTAGGCGTTCTTAACCTCGGCCGTAGTTGGATGTGAATGGTTAGCTTCACTCCCCGGCCGTTTTATCCTCACACGGGAATATCCCCGGTTACCACTGGTATACGGGAAACCGTCTTTCAACACGAGTTTGCCCAACGCGGGTTCGATTATACGCACAAAAATAAATGCGAAGTTTTGGCCGAACGCTGCGTATTTGATTATACGCTGTCCGCCAAACACACAGCTGTTGAAAAAGGTAAAGACGGCTCAGATTTTGCGTATTTGTTTTGGTTTGTTTGTTTGTGAGATACTGGTAACGAAGTTGGTTTGGAAGCAAACGCAGATAACTAAGTAGGACTGTTCACATCTTGTCACAAGGCTACAGGGAAGATTTATTATATAAATTTAACTAACACATCCTTTCAAAATATGACAGTTCAAATACTTGGGGACGACGGTAAGAAAAAATAAATTTACGAGCTATATGAATTCCGGTAAGTTAATTTTGCCCTCCCTTCTGTTAACTAAAAACGTAAAGATTAAAAATACACGCAGCTGTAATTTTGTCTGCTGTTCTCTCACGTTAGGGGAGCAATGCATATTGAGGGCATTAGAGAATTAGGGTGCTTAAGGAAATACTTGGACTAAGGGGTATGACGTTACAGGGTGCTGGAAAATGTACTTAACGAGGAGATCCATAATTAAGAAAGTAAAACTGCCATGGTGGCTCTTGGGAGGAGAGGATGTGTGGCTTTAATTATTCTTGACTGCAGCACTATGGGGGTGGGTCAGCGTGACGCTCTGGCTACTCTTTACCCCCGGCACCCTCAGTATGTTGGTTCTATAGCCGGTCCGGATGCATATGCTGGAAGAAATGTTTTTGCACCTGCTGAGTTTCGAATTCTGTTCGTCTGGTTCGTAGTCAGACTCTATACTGACTAAGCTACCCAACTTAATTTGCATTGTACCAAATATTTGAATAAAAATTTTCTTGGATATTTTCCATCTAAGAAATAATAAAATAGAAAACGACGTTTCGGAGATGGGGCTACAGAGTAGGTATCTGAAGACGGAGATAGAGCCCCATCTCCGAAACGTCGTTATCTATTTTATTATTTCTTAGACGATGGAAAATATCCAAGAAAATTTGTATTCAAATGACTCGCCATCGTCACGAACTTTTAGATTTGATTGTACCAAATATCGTTGCAATTATGAAGTCGAAGAGGAGAGATTAGAGATGCATGCAGAATTTTGGTTCAGAAGTTTGAAGGGAAGAGACCAATCGAAAGGCCTGGACGTCGGTGGGAGGTTAGTATTAAATTAATCGTAGAGACATCGGGTGTGAGGCTGTAGATTGGAGTCATCTGGCTTGGGAATGGCACCGGAGGCGGGATATTGTGAACGCTAATGAACCTTCGGGTTCCGTAAAATTAATTTCTTGACTAGGTGGGCTTGTTGTTATTAGCTTCTCAAAAGAGACTCTGCTTGATGTAGTGAGTTCCTTAATGAAACGCTCTAAACATACGTTCTGCAAAAAAAAAAAAGGCGCAGAGACTGGGACGACGTCTTAGAGACACTAACCGCTCCCATTATTGTATTCATCTTGGCGTTGCTATGCAGAGCGGACGTCGGTCCAGTGAATGCCAGCCCTCTCGTGGTAGACGCTTCCAACCAGATCTGTGACGCCACTATCGATTTTCGTCACTATTCTTGCTACATTCCCCTTTCGCCATCGCGTCGTTTTACCTTCTTCTCCATCTTCGCTCCCTGTCACCACGTCCGTTACAGCCACAGAGGCGAACTCTGATCGCAAACAGATCGTGGGGGGGTGGGAAAATGGCGGTGCTCTCAGATACCCCTGAAGTTATGTTAAAATAAATGACCCGCATTTATTTGACGGCATATCAGATGTAGTTGGTTATTATTTTACATTTACTTCTGCGCTTAGAACATATTTCGCAGCTTTTGATTTACGAATGTGGTTTATGCAGACTTTGGTAGGTGTCGAAAAGGTAAGGCGGGATAAGTAAAATTGTCCCCGCGTTTTAATTAAACGCCGCATGGAGGGAGTGGCCAGCTTCACGCTTCGGCCGTTTTACTCCAGGAACCAACTGGTAAGGAATCTGGGCGCACCCCGGAATCGGTCTAGACTTTGTAACGAGGAGAAAAATATTTGCCTCGGCCTGGAATTAGATCAGCTCGTCGCCAGACATTTTATTAAGAGGTCGTTTGTGTCCTCAAAGAAGTGGGGTGTGAAGGTGTCGATTGGGTCTGTTTGGCTCTGGATATGGCAATACTGCTGGGCTCTTGTAAACACTAACAAAACTTCATGTTTAATAAAGGACGTGGCATTTTTTATGTAGGGCTCTCTCTTACCTTAAGCCTGGTTCATATTTGTAATATGACGACAAATGAAGGTGACTGTCGTGTGGGATGTTTCTGCATGTAGTCCGGTTAACGTTTACAGGTTTCAGAGGTACGTGCTGCCTTCATCGTCAGGGCAGTTAGTAGACCGCCCACGGAATGTTACTGTCTCACCGCCGTTGTAACATGAGCTTTGAAATTACTACATTTTAGTTTTTACCAGTTCGTATTAAAATGGTGTAGCTTGAGGTTCCCACCATTTTAATAAGAATCCCAATAGGAAGATGTAATGGTAGCCACCCAATTGCGATAGAGCTACTGGCAGCGTTGTTAAATAAATAAATAAATAAATATAAACTTGCAACGTCATTCGAAAGACAGTCCGAATCTAGGATAGTATCGATTCTAATGATTCATGTTAGTTTCTTTTTTCTCCGTCTCTTCAAACAAAAATAATAGTCTGCCTACAAAACAAGCCACGGAGTTCGGGAATAAATACAGCATCAGTTTGTTCATTGTCGCAAAATATTAGCTGAATTTATAATAATAAGAATTTGTAATTGCTCATTTTGTTTAAAGAAAAACACGTAAAAAGCTATGATACGGCTATTCTGGCATGAAGGATAGGGAAATATTAAACGGTCTTCGATATAGGTGCCTTCCATTCGACCCCATTGCCTTGATCCGTGACCCGGAGAAACTGGATAATGCTCCTCTTGTTTGTTTTGGCTAGCATTGGGCGCCAGACCACTGAAATTGGAGGAATATAGTGGGCTCTTTACATTTCGCTGACATCAAACGCCATAACATTTTTACTAGATCGCGTACCATATAGGTAAAGAACTAAGTGGTACAGTTCAGTTTTTTAGACATGGCCGCTGTCCAGTCCGAGGGGAGGGTGTGAGGGGAAGAGTAGTGGGAGACGAATCCCCTCTACACACGCGTGCGCACCTTTAACTCCTCACCCGTGTTTCCTGGACTCCTCCGTATCTGTGGCGCATCGTGTTTACAGCGGTCACGTGTAAGGTATTGAAATGTGCATGCATCTAAATGTAGATCACATCAAAATGTATTGACTTTTATTTTTATTATTTGATGTGATGTAATGAGATAAGAGTAAATTATGAGCGCATATCCAACCCTGTTTGGCCCATTTTGATTGGTAGGAGCAATCTCATTTTGTAAGTTACTCAAATCATATGGCAGTAATTAGCGCATTTACTTCAGCTACTTAACTAGGGAAATTAAATCCGTGGCGTAACAGCTCCAGAGAGCCAAAGCCGACTAGCTTGACTGCTGGCCTCACGTTCACATGCCTAAGCAGAGGTGAACGATCATCCAACCAAATATAGGGTGACGTGTGATCAGCACGACGAACCCCCAGCCATTGCTAGTTTTCCTGACCGAATTATGCTACTCATTGTAGCTCCCCAATTTCCTCACGATGCTGGGTTGGCACCGGTCCCATACACTGGTCGAAAGCTTATGAGAATATTTCTTCTCCCCCCGAGATTCGAACCAGCGCTCATTCTGTATCGCCGGTCTAACTAGGGAAATGATCATTCAAATTATAGTATGTATATATTGTACTGCACTGTACTCCAGTTCACTGGAATAAATATGCTGTGTTATATGCAACCCCAGTATGTACTGAATCAATCTACGTAAGATTTGTAAGTGATGTGAATAAATGAGTTGTGTACGAATCGGCATGGCCTGCGGTTTTATGGAAAAGGGTGGACACATAATGACTGACCTGATGAAATAAACTGATGAATGCTACATTGGACACACAGAGTAATACAAAAGTCTTCAGTCACAGGGAAGAAGAGTGGTTTGTTTGTCCATGTGTTGTATAACGACATTGAATTAACTGCAAAGGTTATTTGGCACCATGTAAGATGAGATGATTTTGGTGAAATACTAACTCCGGGGAAGGAGTCATTTCACATCATATTTCAAGGTCTATTCCAGTACTTTTTAAGAATTGCAGAAACCAAAAGAAGACTTGAGCTGGTAGAAGTTGGGATAAAGGGTCACTGGAAAAATTTGTTCATAAAATGACATTTGTAGTAAGATTATCTGAAATAACTTGTCTTATACTTTCTATTTGGTATAAATAAATATTTGCTTTTAAATGTGTTTGATTAGTGAAAGAAGTAGCATTAACATACCTAAATAGAAACCCACAAAGACATTGGTGAAGGGAATTTTGTCAGTGAGGTGTTGATAATAGACTTAAAAGTTGATGGGGTGTATACATTTGCTGTCAATACCTCATCTGAGAAAATATGATCTGGATCTGAAAACCGCAGCTGTCCTATCAGGGTCCTCTTACTTTTCTTTTTTTTAAAAAAAATGCTTCTTCCTTGTAGTATTCAACATTTACTAAGTTACTGGCACATGGTGCAAAGAATTACTGGATTTGCAGAAAACTTAAATGAGAACTTTTTTGTTGCAGGTGTACTACGCGAAGAAGAAGAGACGTGCACAGCAGACTCAAGGTGAAGACAGCTCACACAAAAAGGAGCGTAAATTGTACAATGATGGGTTTGATGATGACAACCATGACTACATCATCAAGAATGGAGAGAAGTTTCTTGACCGATATGAAATCGACTCCCTTATTGGCAAGGGCTCCTTTGGTCAGGTTGGTTAATCGCCATATTGCACATTAGTCTTTCATAAACCAAATTGACGTGAACGATTTGAACTATGAGTCAGAAATATTTAACTTTCAACTTGACAATAGTGTGCTTATTGAGTCCCAAATCACATCTTAGAAAAGTGTTGTTTTTTAAAAAATATGTCAGGCAGGGGTAGGTAATTATTGGTTAAATTGGTCTGTTTAAAGTGACTACAGGTCAGAGGTGTGCGTTAGAAACACTGTCGCTAAAGACAACCTGGGGATGAAATTGACTGCTCCTGAGCGTCTTACCTTGATCGCCCCTAAAACTACTCATTGTTACAGTGAAGATTTCTGTCTACTGGGTTGTTGCGCTGTGTAGTCTTGTCGATGTTTGCCAACGTTTCTGAGGTCATACTGCCTCCGTCATCACTGCTGTAAAAACCTCAAATCTTACAATGTTACAGCATTAAAGCACAGCATGTGGCTGGTAATTTTCTTTGGTGAAGTTGATCAAATGAAATGTTGTGCAAGTTGAAGGCACTGAATGTCTTTGATGCCTTTATTTTCCATAATGGATCCACATTACAGTCCATGAGATCTTAAATTTTGCACACAAACCACCACTTTCATAAACATTGGATGAATTAATTAAATTTACTACAGCAAGTGGACATGCTCTCACACGACACTTTAAAGGGTTTTTTTAATGAGAACATAGATTTGTTCTTCCTTCATTTCCAATTACTATATGCTTTATGAACACAGCCTGAAAATTTGTGATTTTACAATACGTGTATGAGAGGTAAAGTCTGTGAGTTTCAATATATAGATTTGTGTGAATTAAAAAAAATTAACATGTGGAAACACAGAATATCGCCAGGTTAAGCACTCATTCGTTTGCATTTTTTTTATTTATTCACATGTTTATGTATATCTTCTTATGTAACTCTTTACACAATTCCAACATTTATGCTTTTTAAATTTTGCTGATGACAGATACAAAGAAATTAAGTTCTGTGAAAATATTTAATAGGCACAAATCTTTGTACTGAAATGTCTGATGTTCTTTACCCTATTTTGAATTGAATTTGGGATTTCGTATAAGTGCGTATTCAATTTCTTACCACACACAAGTGATCATGTGGAATTACACACTAAACAATTTTTTAGATTCTTTCCTTTCAGTAGTCAATGTCATTGATTTTCACAGTTGATATCACCTGTTTTGTACCTCGACCCATATATAGAAATCCAGCAGAGTAAGGTCCACAGATTGAGATGGCCAAGGTTTTGTACCTCCTCTTCCAGTCCACCATTCTCAGAATTGTGTACCTAATCTTCAACTAACGGTCTGTGTATCAGAAAGTGAGGCTCCATCAAGTCAAGAGATTGGCTATGCCTGTAGAACTGGGTGTATCCTCCAGATCAGTGGTATTCAACTTGGGGTACGTGTACCCCCGGGGGTATGCGAAGACATCTTAGGGGGTACGTGAAATTTAAAAAAAAATATGATAAACACTGAATAATCAGTAATGTAATTTATTTAATTTATTTTAGATATAGATTATATACTATGTATAACTTGAATTATACACCAACAACTTTGGGGGTACAAAGTTGAAGAGAAATTATATCTGGGGGTACGCAAACAGAAAAAGGTTGAATACCACTGCTCCAGATGACAGGAGTGAATGTGGAGTAGCGGTGGAACAATATTGACAAAGGAAAACTGAAGGATTCGGAGAAAAGCCTTTCTGTCCATGGCATGGCCAATGCTTATGCTGACAGTCTCAGTATCAGAGCAGATTACATTTTATTGACATCTGAAACAGTGGATTACATTGGCAGACATGGATTGATCTCGCATGGAGCATACTACCCTTCAGAACTTGAGATTTTTCATGCACAGACTTTCAGAAACAATTCATTTCTTCAGTGTTGGTGACCAAATTAATTTTATCTCTTTTATATCACTGGAAGCCTGTGTAGCCTCTTTTTATTTCTGGCGTTATGCGATGTTATCATATTAGCTTTGAAATAATTTTTCATATAAGTGAAGGTAATTTACAGATGTGCTTGTTTTATTTGAGGTTAATGGCAGCTTCCAACTTTCCTTTACCTAGCCTTCTGCACCTTCAGTTTTGAGATATTTGTACTTAATCTTTTTGTGGCTTGCAGGTTGTTAAAGCATTTGACCATGAAGACCAGTGCCAAGTGGCAGTCAAGATCATAAAAAACAAGAAGCCATTCTTGAACCAGGCCCAGATTGAGGTGAAGCTTCTGGAAATGATGAACAGGGCGGACTCCGACAACAAGTATTACATAGGTAAAGACAAAATAGGTGCGTAACCATGTTTCCGACTAGCCTAACATCACTCATCCACTGTTGCATATTGTCTCAGTATTTGTGTTTAAATTCAGTTAAGAGGAAGGAATCTGGTAAGATAATTTAGTCATAATTATGATGTGATTGGAGGAGAGTCAAATAAAGATGCCCATCGTACACGCCTAACAATGTAGAAATGCTGAAATTTTTGTCTGTACAATGTAACATTGGTGTCAGTGATAGTCAAAGTCGCTGATGAATCATATAGATATAGTGTTTTCCAGAGTATGGGATGAGACTTGACAAACTCTTATTGAAATCAACTTTTGATTTATATTCATGTTGAACCTTTAAATCATGACATAAACAATGTTCAGAGGAAAACAGAAAGGAGAATGATAGAGCATTTTGATTTTGTTATGAAGAGAATGGTTGTGTCAAGTTTGGAAACTACTGGGTTAATGTCTGCTGACAAGGATTGCACTGTAAATAAATAATTAGTGCCTCAATGTTTTAGTAATACTTTCCGTGGGGTTTTTGTCTCGTTTACTACTTATTTCCTTCAGAAATCAATAGAATAAATACTCTGATAACGTACTTGTTCTGTCAGAATTATAAATACAGTTTAAAATATTTAAAGGCTTTATTCAAGTAAAAATTTCAGACTTTCTTTTCTTGTATTATTAATAGTCCTATGTTAGATTTGTTCTGCATCTGTTCAAGCTAAGTTGTTGACATAAGACGTGTAACATTATCATCTATGTGACAAAAGTGAAAAACAAGGCCCAGATGCACCGTATAATGCAAAATGTTGTCAGTGTTACCAAAGCAGGGCCATTCTTGAATATTATCTTTGGAGACATGGAAATAAATATCTTATAAATGGAAATAAATGTCTTACATAATATATCTTAAAAATATGCGAACAATTTAAAGTTCAACCCATTATTAAAATGATTTTATATATGCTGAGTGTGAATGTAAGTAAAATAGAAATTGCATTATAAAACCATTACGTTGACGCGGTAACACGTTTGTTAAAATTTTCGTTCAGTGGTAGATTAAACACAGTTCTTACTCTTGAGCCAATATCGAATACATTTGTATGTGTTTTGGTTTATTCTTTGTGAATTTCAAATAGACCTAATCACAAATTCCATTTTTCCAAACAATGCCAGAGTAGTAGATTAATTATAAACAGGTATTTATGTTGGAGAAACTGATAAATCTATTGCACTGTAATTTTGCAGAAGCAGGTTTCTGAATCATATGCGGTTGAACTAATAACTTTTATAACAGGAATTTTACTTTTATCAACAGAACATGTTTATTTGACAGATGGTGCTGTGGCTCATGATAGATTTTGTTATATTTTTGTTTGGTAATACTATGTCAGTTGTAGTTAAAATTTAGTTTTGAAAAAGTTATTGATTGAAAATGCTGCAGTTATTATTCAAGGGTACTATCCTGGAGTTTTCCTATTGGCTGAGGAAAACCATTGAACACTTCAGTCAGAATATCTGGTGCCCAGGTTGAGATCTGAACAAGTTACCATCCAAATATGAAGTGTAATAAAGTTATCATTACATTATGTGACCCACAATACAACATTGTATGAGAATGAGGTTCTATGAAAAGCCTTGGGTTAGTAAGGTTTTGCAGTTGCGTGTAGATTCTTCTAGTATGTCATGGGAGATGTGCTTCATTTTTGAATATTGTTTAAATTTAGTCCGCAGAAAGAAGAAAGGGCTTCATGGGCTTTGTGTCTAAAGCATGGCAGTCAGTGCTACAGAACTAGCAAGTGCTAATAATTTTCTTACTTGAATTTTTAGTACTTTTGTTGTGAGATGAAAAACCATGTTAAGGTTTAGCTCCCAAATCTGTCCAGTTTCTGGTCAGATAACACAGAGGCCTTGCGTTATTAATGTTGTGTTTTGAGTTCAGTATTATTTTAGTTATTTTATATCAATTCATAGGCTTTAGAGAGTTTTGCACACTGTGGAGCTGCTTTTAGTTTCTACTTTCGCCAACAGGTGCTGTTAAACAATAAAAAATAAATCATTTTCTGATCATATGGAGAAAGCTGTTTTATTCACTGCAAAATGGTTTCTTATAGCAGGCAGTGAAACTTAAGTAACAACAAAATATCTGAAAAAATTGCAGGTGTGCACACAACAGTACACATTAACCCTTTCAGCCTTTGGCGCTTCTATGAAAGCACTTGTTTCTATGCTGCCAGTGCTACACACTTCTACAGAGGGGTCTGACATATAGAGGAGAGCTTATAGGACCTTTTAGTGGCACTTAAACTTTTTGTGTTTGTTTTATTGGGTGGGTGAATTTTGTGTTTGAAAACAGGATTGTCAGTTGGCAATGATAAATATGGCAGACATAAATAGTGACAGAAATATTGGAAAAGACATCTACAACCTTTCTCATTGAGATTTACAATCATAAGTAAGACAAATATAATGCGTATACTCCTGTCAGTTTTAGCAGACTTAGCAGAAGGAGTGTATATCTAGTGTATTGTTTCTTTCTCCCTTAATGTATCGTCTTATGTCAGCCACCCCAGTAAACTCTCCGATCGGAAACATGGCATGAGTATGTTTGAAACACATTCTGTTTTTAAAGGGCGTCATAACTTTGTGCTGCTAGGTCCATGTACTTGTTATTGAACTGTTCAAAATTTGTTTTATAATTTTGCTACATGATTTCAGTTTAAATATTTAATCCAGACCATTAATAATTACTGGAAATAAGATTTTATTATACCTGTTGCAAATAAATGTATTTGAATCAGCATTTAGCTGGAATGAAATGCATATTCATGAGTGCAGAAAGGTATGGAGCCCTGTTACAATGTGTTTGTTGTGAAGAACTCTTCAATGCTTAATCACTTTCATGTTGTGTGTAATCATTTTATTCATATTTAAATTTTTCATTATTGTCTAGTTTGTGCTCGAATATATTTTACCACAAAAAGAGAAGTTAGGTTCTGAAGTGGGGTGAAATATGGGGAAATGCATAATTTATGAGCTTCTAAGAGTGAAATTTTCATGCTTCTCTGCTAAATTGCATGAAAAGATCATAAGGATGAACCTATCAGTACTATGGTGATAGCAACATTTTCTTAAAATTGAGTTAGTAGTTGTAACTGATTCATTACCACTACAGTTATCTAGCAGAACATCTGGTGTTGTATTAATGTTTTTCACACTCAATGTGTAGATATATCAAAAGTACAGAAGCAATTCATGTATGCTACGAACGCTTATTTTTATTTAATTCCTGATGGTAATAATAACGTATGATAATTTAAAAGTTGTCAGTGGCACAAACTTGGTAGCAGATCTTGTCATGCTGGTATTATATAAGTACATCACTCAACATCTGTATGATAAACCTTTATATGCTGGGAGCAGCCACTCCAGACGAATTGTGTTCAGTCTTGCTGTACCTTGTAAGATTTGAGGTTTTCACAGTGGTGAGTATGAAGATTTCTGTCTTCTGGGTTGTTGCGCTGTGTAGTCTGGTAGATGTTAACCAACGTTTTAGAGGTCATACTGCCTCCGTCATCAGGGCCCTGATGACGGAGGCAGTATGACCTCTAAAACGTTGGTGCTATACCCTGTTTTAGTAGTGTAGTTCATTAAAACATTAGTGTGTTGTAAGAAGTAGATAGAAAACTTTAATTCTTTTAATTATAATGGCATGACCCCCCCCCCCCCCCCACCACCCACAAATAAATTATTAGATATGGAAGACAGCAAGGATTTATTCCCTACCTGAAGTGGACTTTGTACATTACATGTGATGCAAACAAAGATTGTAATAAAATCTTATAGCCATTTGAGGAAGTGTAAAAGAATATCTATATAACTCGTACTGAGAACAGTGTATGAGTTTGTTACTTTGTGTTGTAGTGAAACTGAAGCGGCACTTCATGTGGCGTAATCACCTGTGTCTAGTCTTCGAGTTGCTGTCATACAACCTGTACGACTTGCTGCGCAACACTAACTTTCGAGGCGTGTCTCTGAACTTGACACGCAAGTTTGCACAGCAGCTATGCACGGCCTTGCTGTTCCTGTCCACGCCTGAGCTCAACATTATCCATTGTGACCTCAAGCCTGAAAATATTCTCTTGTGCAATCCCAAGAGATCGGCTATCAAGATTGTTGATTTTGGTAGTTCGTGTCAACTGGGACAGAGAGTAAGTGCAATAATATCATGAACATATAATTGTTGTTCCCTTTGAAATATTTTGAGCAGTAAATTCCTTAGAAATGGCATCCTGTCACTGCTGATTATTTTAATGTCTGTCTAACTCACTCTCGGTCTGAACCCCCTACAAATGTTCGTACATATACTGGCCATCCCAATGGGAAATATTTATGTTTTATTTCCTGTCTCCTAATCATATTTGGAGAATTACTTAAATTGTTGATGCTTCAATAGACCATGCATTGATTTGGAGCAGTGTTCCTTTTACATTTTGGCTGCAGTTCCAAAGTTATTTAAAATAATTGTTTGTTATGAAGTAATTGGTTAACATGTGTTACCTAAATAGGGCCGGTAGAGGATTGAGCCTGTGGTTACCTGAAGTTGAACACAAGTTTTCGAATAGAGAAACAGATTTTTCTGTTAAATAAATGTTGAAAATGCACATTCTTTAAAGCTTGTGCTATGACTGAAGGTCTTGCAGAACTGTCAGGACACTTTACCTATATTCATACTCTACATAGCAAAAACCAAGTACTTGAAATGTTCTAAGTTACAAACCAGTTTGTAGATTCCCTAAAATAGGTCAGCATTTCATTGATTTAAGTTATGAATTTTGTTGCTTTGTTATACTTTGATCTTGGAACATAGGTATCATAGATTTGATTGAACTATGTAAACTTACAGTTCTAAGAAGCTGTTAATATTTTATTCAGATATACCAGTACATCCAGTCAAGGTTCTACCGGTCACCTGAAGTTCTTCTGGGAATTCCATATGACCTAGCTATTGACATGTGGAGCCTGGGATGCATCTTGGTGGAAATGCACACTGGGGAACCCTTGTTCAGCGGGGCAAATGAGGTAGGTCATGGTGAATGCTGAATAGAAGTGTCGTACTCATAGGAAAATATAAACTTATGGGTAGAAACATGGAATATGTATTAAATCCTAGTAAGTAAGTTGGTCCAGAAGTAAACTTAAGGAAAACTGATTGTAGGGTCAGTCAGAATTTGATTGGATTGTGAAATTTGATGTTACATTAACTAATATTAAATTAATTTCACGGCTAAAGAAACATATATACATCTTTAAATGTTGCAGCTGTTTTACAGTAAAACCCCTCAAGTTGGACACTCCTCTATATTGGACACTTATAATTTTAATGAGTGAATATCCTATAATTTTACATATCCACAATACCCTATATCTTGGACACCCCTTTATCCTGGAACTTGGTCACGCCTTTTGTTGTAAGTTGGACAGGTGCATGCATGCACTTCCCTTCAATGCTTTTATGGGAAATGTTTACAGTTAGTATTTTGCTGTTTTGAATTTCTGACTGATGAATGCCTTCTACCTGAGGATTAGCTGATGGTTGAGGGTGAGACATTGAGCACATCATCAGATTGCAGTGAAAGTGTATAGTTATTCTTTTGTTTAACCCTTCACTGGACTATAGTACTATTGCTGGTACAGTTTTACTTTGTCAGTACTGTGCTTGTAACTGAGTTAAACATACGAGGTGCGATCGGAAAGTTTCAAGACTGCGCCTATAAAAACCCGTACACTTATCTCAGGTATTAAATTCAACCATCACCCTCGAAGTAGTTCCCCTGGGAGTGAACACAACGATCCCAGCGCCGCTGCCAAGCCTGGAAGCATCCCTGGAAATCTTTCTTTGTCAGCCTGTCAAGCACCATCTGCGATTCTGCCTGAATCTCTTCTATCGTCTCAAATCTCCTTCCCTTTAGCTGAATTTTCAACTTTGGGAAGAGGAAGAAGTCACACAGAGCTAAGGAGGGTGCGGGATGACGGCCATGGTGTTTGAGGCCAAAAACTGCCGAACTTTGAGGGCGGTGTGTGCTGGCGCGTTGTCATGATGCGTCGCATGTGGGGTTCTTCCTTTAGAATCAGCTGACAGATCCCATAGTCTATCCCAACAATGTCGCACAAGTCGTTGATGGTACGACGATGGTCGATCTTCGTGAATGGCCTGCCGAATCTTGGTAACATTTTCGGGCGTTGTGCTCGAAGATGGTCGTCCAGCACGCTCGTCATCATCGACAGAGGTTCGGCCCTTTTTAAAACGTGAATGCCACACAAAAGTTTGTGCACGACCCATTGCGGACTCCCCAAATGCTTGCTTTAGCATTTCATAGGTTTCCGTAGCCGTTTTGGCGAGTCTTTGGCAAAATTTGATGCACACGCCATTCCGAAATCACAGGAGGGTCGGTGTAATGCACTACCAAAACGCCCGTAACTAAGAAACAAATGCTAATTCGATGATGCCGGTTGGCACACTGATTCACTATGAATGTAGGCCGCACTCCCTAGCGGCAGAAGTTCATACTACATCCGGTTCACCCTCTATTGACACAGTCTGGAAACTTTCCGATCGCACCTCGTATATGGCCAGTTAGCATTATGTGAATTGCCTAAAAGAAATAATGGAGTTGTGTGAAAGAAAGTTATAATTGGTTTCTATGATGTGACAGTGGGCATTATTGGTTTCTGTGTCACAGCAGTGGATGATGTGTGATTGTTTAAAATTTGGTTAAGTAAGGCTTTCAGTTATTCTTCATCTTAGAAATGTATTAAATGAAGTAAACATCTAAGAAGGGAGAAGGTCAGATACAACAGAAGCACACCTCCCTTGAAGTAAAATGTACCAATGTTTTTCAGCTGAACAGCTATTTATAAAAGAATCTAGCAAATAAGAATACACATAAATGTTTTCACAGCTAGTAGTAACATTATGGACACGTGTACAGCCATGCGTTGTAGTGGAAGGGGTAGGGGTGGTAGTTCAGTACAGCTCTCAGGCATTGAATGTGGAATGGTGGATTGCAGGCTTACTTTAGGGAGGGGAACAGAGAGGGTGTATTAATGGTAGTCAGTGCAGAAAGTCAAATAAAAGCCACTGCTAGTTAGGAATCGGTTGTTATGACAAAGGTGCTAGGAAAATGCCACTTTGTTGCCTTCTTGTATTTACACTTTCTCAGAACTGTATTTATAAAAATGAATATAGTTTCTTCCTTACATTTTTATTCCTCTGAGGTATTATTGGAAATTTGAGATGAGACAAATGTGAACTGTTACATGTACATACAATGTTTGTCCATATCAGTGAGTTCCATTAGCTAGTGTAATAATCATTCTTTACTCCCACCCCTCATCTTTAATGGAGCATCACATTCAAGAGACAACATTTCATTGTGAGTATAATTGCCAGTCTGTTGGCAATGATTTTATATTAGTATAAAGTAATTTGTTTTATCCAGATTAATTTAAAATCTGGATTTAATTAATTACGTCTGTGACTGGGTTGTAGATTGCTTTATAGATGATTATAAAATACCACATCATGTAATATTAATTTTTCTGTTATCTGTTATGTAATTACTTAAGAGAGGCTAAAAGGTATTTTGAACTTTAATGTGTACTCTTTTTTTAGGAAAACTGCTTCATCAAGCTGTGGACATGGATTCTGTTAATGTGCCCTCAGTCATACTATGAAATCACTGTTATAGTGTATTAAACTTGCTTTTGCTGTTTTATCCTTAATCCTTGTAGTTTATCAGAAGTTCGCTAATACATGTAATATTCAAAATACGTTGCTTATATTAAGTCTGCCCATCTATTATCTGGACAGGCTAGTTAGGAAAGAAAGTAATGGCTTTCAGAAAATTATGATTTGGAAATATTTTTGCCTCTTATAAAAGGTATTGATATGTGAATCGTAGGACAAAAGTTGTCTGTGCCCTGCGCTCAGTTTCAGAAACACTATTGTGTGAAATACATTTTTTTTAATGTGCAGTTCAAGGTTCTTTACATTGAAATAGCAAACCAATTGAAGCAATGGACCTTTCAATGCGAAGGATGCAGTGAAGACGTGTATAAAGTACTGTGATGGTTGTGTCAGATACTATATGAATAGTTTGCTCTGTTGTGTAGGTGGACCAGATGAACAAGATAGTGGAGGTTCTGGGCATGCCATCGAAACACATTCTTGATCAGGCCCACAAGGCACGGAAGTACTTTGATAAGCTGCCTGGTGATGGTTCTTATGTGTTGAAGAAAGCGAAAGATGGGAAAAAGTACAAGTTACCGGGTACTCGGAGACTTCATGACATATTAGGTGTGGAAAGTGGGGGCCCGGGTGGGCGGCGACTAGGTGAGCCAGGTCATGCTGTCTCGGACTACCTCAAGTTCAAGGATCTGATACTTCGGATGTTGGACTTTGATCCCAAGACTCGAATTACACCTTATTATGCACTTCAGCACAACTTTTTTAAGAGGACAGCAGATGAAGGCACCAATACGAATAGCAGTGCGAGTAGTGGTAGCACGAGCACCAGTCCTGCTGTAGCCGCCCTTGTTGACCCTGGTAGTCCTGGGGGAGCTGGAAATGGAAATGCACAAATGGGTAAGTTGTTTTCATTTTTTCTTAACATAAAATTTATATGGTGTGTGTTCATACGTATTGTCCCAATGATCTTAATGTTACAATGACATTTTACATTGAAGCATGTGGACTAGCATGAATCCAAACTGTTGCGATTTACAGACTAACAGTGTTCTGCCCACATATCACTTTTTATCAGCAAAGGTTTCATTGTAAGAAACTTGAAATATTTTAATTTTACTATAGTCATATTTGCACTAAGATTAGTCCCTTAGTTTCTAACAAAGGTGTGTCATTGAACTGATGCTTATTCTTGGATATTTTTCTTTGTCTTTTGAAAACATACAGCATTTCAGAAACTGGCTCTGCTTCTGCCATTAGGTAAAACTATGCGACCTAATCCATTAGGACCACTGGATAAAATGAATCTAAATATCCAGGGATTGAGATTAGGTTTTAGAATTTAGAATTTTGCCTGATGATGGAAGCAGAAGCAGCTTCCAAAATGTTATTTGTTTCTGAAACTGATAGATGAAGGAAAATATCCAAGAATTATACATCAGTGTACTGTAAGATGTGTGACTAAATACTTTAAACTAAACATTTGTGTTTTCTCAAATGCAGGTTTAATTTTTTATGGTTATTACAGCAAGATTTGGTTGTTTGAATTTATCTTATTTTTACTTATTTGTGGATCTATGCCCATTCTTACAGAGACTGAAAATGTAAGTGCACATATATCTTGTAATGGTTGTACCTTTTCAGAGTGTTTATTGGTATTATGATGAAAATGCTTTGTCTTTTATATGTCACAAACATAAACTCCTTCATATTTGTAGTAGTTTGGCTGACAATGAAAGACTAGTTATGTGAATGAGTATAAAAATTGATGGGTTTGTATCTGCAGAGAGAAAGAGAGACGTTCATTTTGAGGTGAATTATATAAATTAACACATTTTTTAAGTTTGTTAATTAACATATTTGTTGCAGGTGCCTTATCACAATATGCCCCAATATATCAAGTAGTTTAGATTATAAAGTGGCTGTAAATATGTTATTGTTTTAGTAAATAAATAATTCAGAACCTGCTCAATGAGACAGTAATTTTTTTAAAGACACATTACAAGTCGTTGGTGAAGAACATGACTGTCTTTTGGGTTTTTGTGCCATGTAGTCTGGATCAATGGTCTGGTCGAGGTACTGCCATATCCAAATGGTTCCCATACCTCAGATCGATACCTCACTTGTAGCTTGCTGATCACCCTGATGATTTAGGCAGCAAGCACCTGTGAAATGTCTGTAAAGTTCTACCTGATTTCTCACTCGTTAAGGTTTCTAAACATCCTTCAGATGTTGTGATGTCATGTGTCGTGGTATACTGTGAGTGTAGATTTGTCAGTATGGGATGATGAACTTTGCTCTCCTGTAGAAGCCTCTGCAGGTGACCATTAGCAATTCAAAATCTGGACAGGTTGAGGGGAAGAGGTACAAGTATTTGCTTAGTTCCTTTTAAAGTGAGGGGTAGCATGTCTAGAATTGGCCTGTCTGTATGTTCCTGTGATGTGGACAATTTTCATTTCAGCAGAATAGTTTCTTTATAAAAATTGGTGAGTGGAAATCCTTGTCTGGTGTTACGTTATTTCTTGTTGTGATATGTGTCATTCTGGCACAGAATTGCAGATGATAGTAGCTATGTAACACTTTAGTTACGTTGATAAGCTTTACGCTTCGCTGAATCTCTGGAACCAGTATCACATATTGATTTTTCTGTGGCAGATAAATATGATGCTTCAACTGTACATAAAAATTGTGCAGTTTTGTAAACATTAGAAAAATACAAGACCATTTACACTAAATTTCTTATTCAGTAGAACAGTTCAGATTTTAATGTGGTAGAGAAGTTATGAATTGGAGTAATGTCACTGTTTCAGGAAGTCATTTAACATTTCAGCATAATCAGAAAGATTGATTTAATTAACCAATGCACAAAAGAACGTGCTGTTGTGGTTTCTCTTTATTCCACAGATGAAAATGAGGTTAGTGTAGAAGTTAAATGAGCTACATGATTGTTTATGTATATTTAATTGTTATATCTTCTTTTTCTTGTTTTACTTGCAGAAAGTTACAGATATGAGTATGTTTCTTCATGTTCACATAAAATGGATAACATTATTGTTATTGACGTATTAAAAAGTGAATTAGATATTACACATTATACATTCGAGAATTTCAAGATTTGTGGTGTTTTTAAAACCGGTTGTTACTTTAAAAAATGTGCACGTGTAATGGATCATATTCTAGTTTAATATTTTTAAGAGGTGAGAATGATAGGATCATGTCTGTAATTGTATTTATACAATCCACAAGGTGTATATGCTTGCTTTTTTATATATGTTCTTTCTCTGTGCTGTTTTCAGAACTTACACAGTATATCCCAAAAATATGTATATACGCATTCAGTAAATGAAATAAAGACATTTGTAAACGATGTCATTATGTACTTAAGCATTAGCATTTAGTGAATTGGCAAATCTAATTTATGTGTTTAAAATTAATTCTGTTGGCTTGCTTCATGCTACAGTTGACAGCGGTGAGCAACTGACTGACAAGTACCACCAAAGTTGCTGCTGTTTACATATTTTTTGGATACCTGTGTTTGGCTAGATAGTCGCACAAACCTCATGACCAAGTGATATGAGTATCTGAAATTAAATATAAAATGCAAACTGATCACAATTTTTGAGGAGAAGTTTCTGAGTAGGTTGCATTGTATTCATAGATATATGCATTATAATTATTCTTAAGACAAAATTTTATTATCAGGCTTATTTCAGTACTGTATTCAGAAATAAAAGTTAAAGAAGTATTTTCCTTGCTATTGTCTCAGAAGGAAAGGTCAAAAATAGTTTCTTTGTTATTGCCTTATTTTCAGCAAAGAATTGGCAACATCACAATTTATATTTATGTATTTGTTTTAGAGAACTGTATTGAAATGCCACATTCCCAAATTTTCTGATTTGTTAATGATGTGCACCACTGCTTGATAATTTGAAATTAACATTTGCTAATTTTTAGAAGGGGATTAATGTGTTCTTGTTTATTTAGCTTTTGGAAGTGTATGTAATCTGGTTTAGAAATTACACCAGATCTGGTGATATACATTAACGGAACCGCTGGAAATTCTGCAGATTGTTTATTTGGTGATTTTAACCTCTAAATCCAGCAGTCTGAGTACATAGTGACAGCATAAATTTCCTGAATTTTTAGGACTTTTATGTCTCACCCTGGCACCAGCAAAATGTCATTTGTCTGCCATCTCTTGGTTTAAGATCAAACAAGCTACAGCATTAGCCTTGAAATGTGATTCCACCACTCACATTTATATGGAAGTCTTAGAACAGTGTAGTACAAAGCAGTGTAGTTGTGATATTGGAAGTTATGTAGACATTTCTGACTCTGATGATGTTGCTGCTTCTACCGTAAATCGATATCAGAAAGCAAGGAAATTGAAGAAGAAATAATGGGTGATGCGAGAATGGAGAGACCTAGATTGAGAGATCAGAAGTGTGATTGGCAGTGGGAAAATGTTGACTCTTTTATAACTTCCAAAACTACTTTGATTTTGATACAGAAAAGTACTATTCATTAGAATAGTGTGGGCACAGCAAGAGAATTTATTAATTGTGTATGTTACCTAGACAGATTCTTATAATTCAAATAATGTTTCATGTAGATGAAAGCTATATTGTTTACATTTTGGAGATCCTTACTGTCTCTGTCTTCAAGATGAAGTTAGTGCGTAGTGGGCTGTGCTGATTTCTAGAAACAGATCATTGAGAAACTTTTTTTAATCTGTTGAGCAATAGCCAGTTTATAGTGAAGCAGAAAAGTAGGTCTTTGAAGGGTCAGTCTCCTTTACCTTGAAGATGGAGGCAGTATGGATCTGCAGAATGTCTATAATACAGTGCTGACACTAGGTGCAATCAGTTCAGAAATAGGATTCTCACCTCACTGAACTGCTGCAAAAGCCCGAATTCTTCAAAATTCGTGTTCTGCAACACCTGGCATTTGTAACAGATTGTCGAGAGGTTTTGTGTGGCTATCTTGTCTGCTTCTAGCTGTCTGTTACATTACAGTCTTGAGTTTCTGTTTGTTGATTAAAACGACATTATGTTGTTGCTGAAACTTTGGTGTTGGCTATGTGCAAATGATTAGTAATCCTAATTTGTATTCTGTATTTTAATTTCCTGAAGACCGACACAGTTACTAACCAACACAGCCATGGATATATGATTAAAGCAACAAAAATGCATACAGTATTTCATTTAAGAATATAAGAAAATTATCTTATTCTTTTTACATAAAAAGATAATGATAATAGGGGAAGGTAATTATGGTATATTTCAGGGACATTGCCAATGAACACATTTGACATTATTATTAAAAACAATTGTTTAAGGGTTTGTGTAGGATATGCTTAATTATTCTGCAAATAAGTCTTTATTATGTTTATCTTTCAGTTAATTTTTTAGTATAAATTTGAATTCTTCATATACTATCTGCTGTTGTATAATTGTCATGACTCTTGAAATTGGGATTCTTTGCATATCTGTTTTGCTTTGATTGGCTATATTAAAATTTTGGTTTTGTTAATTTAATTCTAAATACACAGTTTTGGAACTTGGGTATGTGTTTAAATTGCTGTTTTCATTGAATTATTATTAATATCATTATATTGATCAAATTAATTATTATAGTTTTACATAAGGAGCTGTACAAGAATGAACATTAATTTTAAAATATAACTTTTTAATTCAATGTTATCTTTATTAGCATTTGTTGTATTTGACATGTTTTCACGTGAGCAGGGTTAGATTTACGAAGGTTTCTCATGCAAGATGTTTGTATCTGTGCAAAGGAAGAAAGGGAGAAATTATTTTCTGTATTGCTGTTAAATTTAAAAATGGAATTCACTGTTTAATAATTTTAAAGGTACATAATCTTTAGGTAACAGGTGCTCTTCAGGTATCGTACAGAGTGTTTTCCTGTTAAAATGAAACATGTTAATTATTTTGATCATAAAATTATTAAATTGTTGGTTTGACATTTCTGTTGCTTTAATCAACACACATAATTTACAACTTAAGTTTTTAAATGTTGTTCATCATCCATTTCTTCATCAATAATTCATATAATACCATTTCAGATCATCTACCATTTATTAACCTTTCCTTCTAATGCTCTGCATAATCATCTTTGTCTCAAGGTTTTAAAGACTAATAATAAGCATAATTTGTTACCTGCATACATCTTTACCTTTATGCAAAATGCTATGGGGCTCAGAAACACTAAAATCTGTGCACATTTTAGATCTTTGTGGTGCATTGTGATATTTTAAATTTTCATGCTATATTGAATGCTCTGCTTTATTCATGAACATGCCATTATTCATTTCCTTTTTATTACTTAAAATGAGTTATAATAGTAACAGCAGTGTATATGTTGCATTTGCCTAAAAAGCACTCATTAAAGTTTCTCTCCCCCACCTCCATCCAGGATCTTTTGCTGAACCATGGTTCTCAAACTTATAATTTCTGTGGAGTCCTTCAGCAGTAAAGAAAATCTTATGTTTTTAAGTGCTTATTTTTAAATTTTAACTATGTTTTAGGAAGCAGTTTCTGTTGTGCTTAGTTGATGTTGCAGGTAGACCCACTTCTTGGCTGCAAGGGAGTTGAAGTCAAATACAGTTGGAAAGCTCTGTGCTCATGTCATGTTCTGCATTAAGCCAGTTTTGGTATTTCATTTTTATTGCTGCATATCTTGAGAAAACTGTTTCACACAGATATATAGATGGAAACAGAAGTAGCTTCTTCACAGCTATGCTAGAAATATGTACAGACTCTTTCTTCAGACCAGTCGAGAAGTTATTCAGAGGAACATTTGTTGTGTATCTTTCAAACCCATGTTTGTCAAAATGTCAGTTCATTTATCATGTTGTTTTATCATTGCTCTCTGAGGGGGAACCTGAATGGGTTTTATAACCATTGAAAGTCTTCTAACACAAGTGAAAAATACTCTTTCACTGTAGCTTTAGATTTCACATTGCAGTTCATTCAAAAAGTCAGTTTCAGAAAACAGTCTGTGACTCTTTTTTATTCCAACTGCATCCTCTAGTAGTCTATTTTGAATGTGATGGATTCAATTTTTTCATCTTATGAGATAATTGTAGTAGTCGTACCTTGGAATGATAAATTTAGTCCATTTTCTTTGTGAAAGTGTCTTCTAGGCATGCTAACCTCAGGAGCCACACTGTTAGATGTGATGAAAACTGAGAAGGATTGAATCCTAGCATAATGTGTGAGAACAAACCAAAACTCATACCTCATGAAAACCATTTAACCTCCTTGAGCAACAGTAGTGTTGTATAACTGCTACACATCATCTCAGAACATGCTGAAACTTTTGAATTCAGTGATCCTGTTTTCATAAAGTTTACAGCCTTCAAAAGTTTGTCTAACACCATTTTTAGTACCTTTGGAATTCTTTTCACAGCATTAGCTTTTTGTTAAATGATGCAGTGGCTACTAGTGCATTCTTATGTTCAATAAAACCATTTTCCCAACTATCGGTTGTGTGTTGTCTGTGCACATTGTTTCAAACTTAGATGTCCATTTCAGCCATTTTCAGGTTAATTAGATTAAAGTTTTGCCATTACAAGCATCTTCAACTTGTCTGTTATATGCATCTCACAAGCACAAGTGAAACAGAAAGACAGGCAATGTAAGTGGATTCATAAACTCGTGTAGCAAAATGCTGACTGACTGGCTTTAATTAATTCACACTCTGTTATGTAATTCATGTCCTCTGTTCTTCTCTTGGCTGCAGAATTTGAAAGTGGAGCTTTCTTGCAACCTTCAAGTGATATCACAAAAGTATGCTTGAAACTCTTGTCTTCTCTGCAAGATATGATGAGATATTTTAGTAGTCATGGGTTTTGCTACAATGAGCAATATGATAGCTTATTTTTTGTGATATTTTCTATGTATTTTATTTCAGCTTTAATGATTTATGTCAGTTTATTTTTAGAATTCTTCATTTTGTCATATTTACGTCTAAAAATGTTATAGGCTTGTCTTTTCAGTCAACAAGCTTTGTATGCAAAGGCTGATGTTGTTTTGCGATAACCATGGAACTGTTTCCTATAGTTTGGTGGCATAATACACATTGGACCTCAGGCTTGTTGGAATCACCAACACCTGTAATCCAAACTGAAGCTAACTATAATAATATTTAATGTTTAAAATTAACTATAGTGTTGTGATAGAAAGGGCACTATAAAATGAGTTTTGTCTACTATTAGACAATATTCTCAAGCAACACCCCAGGGTTCTGCAGAATACAGTTTGAGAAACACTATTCTAAAATATTTCTAGGACATGTTAGAGAAAAGGTAAATTCTTAAAAATAAAATTGTGTCTTTAAAATTCTCAGATATTACACTTGGAAAAGGTTTACTGTCCCTGACACATAACAGACATCCAGGAATAGGTAATTTCAATCAAAGAATTATTATTCTACTTGAAAATTTAAAATAATCAGGACTATTTCTTCATAACATTTAGATGAAGAATAACTCCTTTTGGCAAAAAATGATAATTCAGAGCTGTGCATTGCAGAGTGCTCCTGAAAGGACTATTTCTTTTATTTTGGATATGACTTGTTAAAAGTATATTATAAATATTTTCCTTAAACGTGCTTGTGGAATCCCCCCTCCTTTTTTTTGAATAGTTAACATTGAATTCTTTCATGTGTAAAATATGATCACATCTACTTTGAGACTTGTATATTTTAATTTGAAATCATAGTCTGAAAGATGTGCTTAGTGATGACAACAGTTTTTATACTTGTCATGACTTAAAAATTCTTCTCTGCTACTGCAGTCAGACAATACTAGGTTGGTGAGACTTATTTTGTTCATACTTCTGTTTGTGGCTAGCAGCAGCTGGAGAATGGCTCCACTCCTGTTTCTGTATCGCTGGTTGTCATTACACTGACCACTAACCTTCAAATAACAAGTAATAAAATACCAGACCAAAACCAGTAATCTTAAAATTAATAATATTAACAATGATGATGTCAGATAGTGACAACCTGTCACCTGAAGGTGGGAGTAGAGCTAACATATGAAATGTTACATATGTCATATGTGGTTGATACAGTGGAGAGTTTCCAACATATTGGTAAAATGAATGCATCATAAACAATTAGAGAATCATGTGATTCCAACCTCAGTGTCCTAAAACAAGTGATTGAATTGAAGCTGAACTGGAAGAAACTTCAGATTTTCTACTACATAATTTTAATATACTTGTACAGAAAGAAAAGTCATGAAAGGCTTATGGTGGTGAAGTAGTTTGTCTTGTGGGTTGTGGTGCTGGATAATCATGTAGGTAACCACCAGTGTTTCAGAGGAATGTGTTGCTTACATTTTGAATAATCTCTGTGCAATATTTATACATTATTCATGGAGGCATTAGATTTCTCTAAAACATTAGTAATGGCTTCTGAATACATCACAACTTAGAAGACTGCACTTGTCATTATATGCTTGCACCTGAAATTAGGTATGCACAGTATGAATTTAAAATTGGCATTTCAAAAGAACTACTCTCACCAGTGGCTTGTATGCAAATGCAGTTTCATGCTTATCGTTTTTGGGCTGCACTGATGAGCCTTTTCTTTTCGTAATGAGTAGTCATGTTACCACTGGACTCTCAGCATCTTCTGTGTAACTTTTCCACATGTGCCTGGCCAACGATCTGTTCTGTCATCTTGTATCATCATACACAAATTTTCACCTTAGTTTTTCCCATCAATCGAAAAAAATTTTATGCAGTGGCTCTTGACTTACATCATTGGCCATGAAGTCCTGCGGCATAGTGAACTACTTTTCCACCGAGTGGCGTTGCTCAGAGTGCGCCCAATGGTGGCGAGTCAATCCAAAATGTGATTGTTACAAGTTTCAAACTAGATGGTGAAAAAAAAATCATATGAATTCCAATTCAAAATTCTAACCCAGTTTATTATTAAGTATGAAGGAGAATATTTAAAAAGGTATTTCTAATAATAGTTTCATTCAGAGTAATATTATCGGACTTATTATGCAGATCTAATAATAAGATCACTTGCAAGAAAAGAAGAAGGATACATTACATAACCTGGAAATCTCTTGATGTGCAGATGTATTACCTGCTCAGTTTGTGACTCGATGACTAACTCTAAGCGGGGGCTCAACTAGCGCTAGTGGAATTCCTCCACATACTTCCTAGTACCTCCAGTAAGTGACCAGCCCAGCTGTGTGCTGGTAGAAAGCAATGGGACTGGACATGACATGGCAGCATTGCATAAACATATTGGAGCACAAAATTATAAGGTCATAATAAGTTCTTCATTGTTGGAATTTTTCTTTAAAGTGATTGGCTGTAAATTATTTCAGTGACTTAACAGTAGTTTCTCACTTTGTTGGACAGTATAGATTTTATAGGTACTGTACCAAAGTTTGTCATATATAATATTAAAATGTTATATTCTCAGTATGCATGCCCCAACTGAGTATAAAGGGATATGATACAAAGGACTGTATTTAGTCTGTTCCCCAAGAACCAGATAAAATTATTTTAACAGTATTTCATTGCAAACATAGATATTTTCAGCGTGATATTTGGGAATGAGAGTTAACATTGAACTAGTAATGATAATGAGATTAGAGTAGTAAACTGGGCTGTGTTAAAAAAATGTGTTTGTCAGGAATAGTGTTCCCACATTACAACATTCACAAGTACCCCTAGACTTTTGCTGACTGATTAGTAGACTTGCAGTCAGATCGATTAAGTCTTCATACACAGCAGACTTCAATCAGGTACTCTTGATGTCAGATTTTTTTGTGTCTGACTGTGGTAGTGACCACTATTTGATTGTTGTACAGATATTGTCTGTAAGTACATTTCCAGTGCAAAAGTTTTATATGGAGAGATTTAATCTCTAGGAAATAATGTTGCGAGACTTAAAGGAATGTCTGATTAATGTAAGACATGGAACTGTTAGACATTTAAGAAACAAGAAAAGGGAATATATGAATGATAGAAGTAATGAACTTGAAACAAACAGTAAGCACAATGTCTATAGGCCTAAATAAATTTAAGACGTAACTTGATAAAATTTCAGAGTGGTGATCTGCTTGTAGTTTCCCATGATGCTTTGAATAGGTGAACAAATTAAGTAACAGCTTTTTAATGAAAATTGGGTTAAAGATATTAGGCAAACATAGATATATACACCTAAGCCTAATAGTTTTTGAGGTTGAGATTGCCATTGAGTTGAAAAGTTATAAATTTCTGGTTATTGATCAAATTGTAGCAGAATTGATCCATGCAGGAAGTAAAACATATTCTGAGATCCATGTACCTATTAATTCTATTTAGAATCAGAATTGCCACCACAGTGAAAGGACTCTATTATGTCTGTTTGTAAGAATGTTGTACAAAATTATATCAACATTTTCTCACAGTTAAGCCCATATATATGGGCATAGATGGAAGGATAATAATTGAATGGCTGTTGATGAAATAAGATGGTAGGGATGAATCTTGGGCTTCCATAAAATACAAGAAATTTATTGAATAGCAGAGCAACTGTTAGTTTATCAAGGAGGACCGTGCTCCAAAGAGTTATTTATTACCACCAGAATTTTTGTACTTTAAAATGAAATTATTATTTTTTCTTCATCCATTTACTTTGGTGATATAATCTATAATTTTGTGTTTTGTCAAATTTATTTTCAAACTAAATTAATAATTTATAGCAAGTTGTATTTAACTTTACCTTTTTTTACTTTCCTGTTATCATCATTGCATTTATTGATTTTTTTGTGATCCTGTTGTATAGTTGAAATTCAGTGAGGAAAGCAGTACATTGTCCATAATTGTATTTGTCCTACTTGCAGTGGGTATTTGTGTGATTATTTTGCCATCACTGCCAGATAGTGTCCGGATGTTTATTCATTAATGTGGCTGAGCTTATGAAATTAGAGTGCTGAGGCACCTAGCACTGATCCCCACTTATGAAAGGTATACATAGGTGACTTATCAGTAATATGTTAGGATTGGAATTTTGCTTATGTAAAAGCAGATGCATGTATATCAGTGAAGGTTAACATTTGAAATGGGATCAGTGATAATTTTTTTTTCTGTCCAGTGTTCCATACCAATTTTCAGAGTAACATAATTGAAATACAGGATGCTGAATGATACGTGTGCATAAATTGCCATCACATTATTTGTTTCACTGTATCAGAATAAAATGCAGTGTTAGACATTTAGCCTGCCTGTCATGTCATGTTTAGCCTTATTGTATTCTGCCTGTTCTTGGCTGAAAAGTGACAGACTAGAATCTGTGTACCTTTGCACTTTTGTTGCCATGTATTCCCGTGAGTATCTGTGCAGTTTTCATTTATAATCTGGCAAACAGTTGAATCTGAAATTCATAATTGATTGCTGCTTACCCCAGTATGAAGTTGTTGTGAAAGGAGTGGTTTGAAAAAGTGAAATTGTGTCTTTACTGTAAAGAAGTCTTTTGTCTGTTCTATGGAGGGCATTACTTAAACATCAGGATGTCTAGTTTCTGTATTTAGAGACTGGGTAAATGAAAAAAAATGTAAGATAGTTATGATAAAATTAAAAGCTGATTAAAATGTGGGAATGCTCACTACTGTTTGGTTTGGAACCTTCTTATTACATCTATGAACAGAAAGGTGAAAAATGCAAAATTATAATTTGACCTATTGTTTTTTGTGGGAAATTTGGTTTCTCATAATTAGGGAAGAATGTAGGTTACGTGGAGGATGTTTCAGAACAGGATACTAGAAAAATATTTGGACCAAAGAAAGAGAGTTAAGGCTGGGGAAAGCTGTATAATGAGAAGCTTTTTGACAACAAACTATTTTCCATTGCTGAACACACTTGAGCATTGATTCCATTAATCTCATAGTAGGTAGTTAGTTATTAAACTTTATTTTTATTGAACTATATATAAAGTAAATATGTAATTTGGTTGAATAAGTTTAAACATTAAAGTATGTTTCTTACAAAAAACATAGTTTATGGACACATTTCCTTGTTGAATACGTGCTTATCATAATGCACAGTTGCTCACTGGATTGTTTTGAAAATGAAATTAATTTCAAAATTTCCCCGTTTGAGAAGAACAAATTCTTTCATGTGAATGGAAATTTTTGTTTGCTCTTTGGTAGAAGATACTTGGAATGTTGGTTCTTTCCCCTTACCCCTGTTCATGTGCTACCTTCTGAATGAGTATCTAGAACATGTCTTCCCCTCATCTTCACCCCATCTGTCACACTCGAGACACTTAGTTAGACATCATACACTCTTTGGCACACTTCAGACCAACTGCATTCAGACAAGTGAGGCCTTGCTGCATTGTAAATAAAATTAAGAGGTATAAATCAGAGTGTAATTCATTCACTTTTCCTTTTACATATAAAAATTATTGAGGCTGATTGAAAGTGTTGTGTTTTTCTTAATCGTACATGTTGGACCCATAAACACACCAGACCAACCTTTACAGTGTTGAGTACTGAATTCAGTAAAGTAATCTTTCAACAGAAAATAGCAATGCCTTCACTTTTGTTTTGGAATGCAGCCTTGTCTCCATTACACAAAGTAGGGATCTTCTTTCTCGTGCTGGAGTAGGTAGAATCTGTGCTTGCTGCATGAGTCTCATTTGTGATATTTTCAGATTTGTTCCTTTGTCATTAGAATTAAGAATTGTTGTGTTTAAATTGAACATCGTGTCATGCATGAACAGTGTAAAATATTTTTTTAAATTAGTTTGTTTGAGGAAAAAGAAAGTAATAACTTTTAAATTTTATGATGGCTTGTGATTGAAATGTTTTTCTTTATATAGAAATGTTAATTCCATTAAGCAACAGAAACTTTAAAAGCAAATCATTTAAAATGAGGGGAAAACAGTGGTATGAACATGATTTTCTTAAATATTCATCTGTGAGAAAGCTATCATTTTAATTGTATTGACTTTTTTTTTTATTTATTTATTTATTTACCGTCAGCTTTCTGTACTAGTCGTAGGTTACTCGAGGTACATTTCATTAGCTGTATTTAAGAACTTGTGGGAGTTCAGAATTATTTGCATTCCAGTTGTATGTGTAACAGAAGGGACACATGCATTGTACCCTCTTCTCCATTATTTACACAACATTTACAGAACATAATGCATAATATATTGTCAAGTTTAAAAGAATTAAGGTTTTCCCCTTTGATGTATTGTCATTATTATCAGTTTTTTAATTCAGGCAGTAATGTGTGTGATGGTGAATGCTACACATAATAATATGGCAATAATGTTTCATAACAATGCAGTCTTGTTACCATATTTCTGAATCTGCTATGTGTGATTTTACTTATTCACAGCTGAAACCCATATATACTTTGTTGCAGTTTGCCTCAATCCATGCCTCACTGTTATATCTTCAGTGTCTTGCAAAGTGTAGCTTTTTTCATTAATTTTTGTCCCATGCACCCATGCCTTTCAAAAGAAAGATAGGTGATGTTAGCATTGTAAGTAGAAGAATAAATAAATAATTTATTAAAAGGGTACTTATATAAATGTATCAGAGTCCACAACCTTTTTAATTAGTTTTGCAAGTTTAGATCATCTCAGGAATGTGTCCTTTTTATGTGGAGGTAGGCCTTTAGCAATTTTATTAAGGAAACAGTTATTTTTTCAAACGTGTTTTTATGGTATAATAAAAAAGCATACACTTTGGATCATATTGATATGCATTGGAAGCTATGGAACATGGATTTAGCGCTGTGTAGTTTAGTGATAATATAAGTGAGTTCCAGTGAGTTGTCTTTGTAGCTAGTGGAAGCAAAATGGCATGACACTATCAGATTTTATTACTGATTGACGCTACATTTGTATTGCCACAGGTGTTGGCAAATGGTGATTGCTCCTTGAAATAAGGAATGATTGCCTCCTTCCAAACCATCGTCTAAATTAAACATATAAAATTATATTCACATTTGTTTGACACTATGTGTATTGTTAAAAGAAGAGTGGACGTTTGTATTCGTGTGGAATTCACATTTCCCAAATGCATTCTCTTTGAATCTGCATTTCTCTTAGATCTCCTTGTTAATTTATTGCAGATATAATTAATGTTAATTTCTTTGGGTACCAATTTTAAATTGAGGTCCCATGGCAGAAATTAACGTTTAACAGTAATTACATAGAGCAGCATTGTTTGGAAATTTCGTCAGATGGATAGATATATTATTTTATTTGTCCTGCTCAAGATATCAGGGATAGAGGAATTTTTAGGGATAAGTAGTTTTGTGGTATGAAAATGGCACAATATTTTGTTTTTAAAATTTATTTGTTTATTTATTTAAGCTCTGAAACCATGTATAAGGAAGAATAGGATTTGGGGTTTTCATGGCGGTGAGTCCAAAGGAAGAAGCCACCTGACCACCTCTTCCAAGGTGTTTTTCTCCATGTCAGTGCTTAGTCATCCATTTATTGCTAATCTTACTGTGAATACAGTGACTTAATTTTTGTCCTCCCCTTCCTTGAGCCTTTGTATGTACGACCCTCAATTACTCTGACTTATGTCTGTTTCCGGTGCTGAGAAGAGCACATCAGGAACAAGAAATTCAGGTTGACTAACAGGGTGAAACCTGCAGTCTGTGAGTGGTGTTGACAAAGTGAAAGGTTTTTCTTTAATGAAATGTGATAAAATTTATTTATGTTGGAACAAACATGTTCTGCAGATGGAAGGAGTACCTTGAAAAATGACTGTAATTAAAAGTGCTACCTGATTGCCTACAAACAGTAGCTTCTTTAAAATAAAATCATGCATTATTTGTGATTACCTTTTACACAAGGCAATAATTATGCTTTACATATCAGAATAATGTGAAAGTCAAATATTTCATAAGATGTTGCTTAGCAGTTGCTTATGTTTCGTCAGCCCTCTGAAGTCTTGCCAGGTTTATTAACAAAAGAAGGCATAGATGTCATTACACATGTAGAATTGTGAAGCGTAAGAAACATTATGTAACTGAAAATGACTTCTTTATCTGAAAATATCTTTGTTCTTCCGAGTATATTCTTTACATCAATAAATTTGCTACATAGGTTAATTTATTGTTAAGTTAAAGGTTGCCTCAACTAACTAAATGTTTCAAGTATGGTTATGATCACCATTTTGTGATTATTAATTGAACTGTCTTGTGCTATGCAGTGTTGGTGAGCTCAGTGTCTGGGAGTTACTCTCGGTCTGACCCCCTAGTGGTTTTGCCTGGGAGTGGGCACCATCATGGCAGTTCAGGCACGGGAGTGCCTTACAGCAACTACACACAGAGTACTACAACACAGACAGCAATGGAGTGCGAGAGTTTCCCCTCATCAGTCACCACCAACTCAGCAGTGGCTCCCCCACCGCGCCCTACACATTTTCACCATGGACATGCACACCATCGTACCTCTCGTTATCAGCAGCAGCGTTCTGGGGGTCTCCTTCCTTCATATGCCCCTTCGTCCTTGCCTCTGGAACTAGCTGGTCATCAACCAGGGATAGATCATGCAGTAGGAGGCTTTATGCCACCTGGACCTAGCTTGGACTGCACTCAAACTGGTAGCCTCAACCTTCCCCTTGTGTCAGCAACAGGGGGCTTCTACCCTGCTGCTGCCACATCTTATGGTGCACCTTCAAACCCCATGGGCTACAACTTTGCAACAGTGATGCCAGGGGGGACTGGAAGTAGCCTCGCAGACTCGGCGACAAGCAAATTGGGTCGGCAAGGTTCAAGCGGGGGCCCTGGCCCCACAGGGCAGAGCAACAGTGACAGGGAGGACAGTCCTATGGTTGGGGTCTGTGTACAGCAAAGTCCTGTTGCCAGTCATTAACAGTGACTGGAGGTCTAGGTTCGCACGCTTGCTTGCTTGCTTGCATAACTCTTTACTAGGGATGGAAGCAAAATGGGCCATAAACGTTGTTTGTTATCAAGTGTTTTAGGGAAATGAACAAACTGGAGTTGTGATGTTCCGCAGATGCAGCAGTAATGGTGATGTGTGATCTTATTTAAGGCAAGTGTACAGTATCACGAATTGTTTACTCAATAATTTTGTACTTGGGGTCTGTCTGTGTGTGTTTTTTAAAGCTATTAAAACAAAAAGAAAAAAGAAAGAAAATGAGAGAAGTTATGGCTGGTTTTATTAAAACTTCTTTGAATTTAAAGTGGTTATAGTCATGATACTGGGCAGTTTCTGTTTTTCTTTCTTTTTTTTTTAATTCTGAATATTTTCAAATGCATGCTCAGAAACACATTTTCTGAAGGGAATTGTATTTGCTTGACATGCCATTCTCAGTTATTTGATAATGACAGACCAGAAGATAAACATAGGTGCCTGCTAATGGGCATTGATTTGACATAGGTTTTCTGGCCTGCAGTTTTGGTTTTAATATTTGGATACTCAAATTGGGTTACGCAAGCATAATACTAAAATATCACTTTATGGCTGGCGTGCGAAACATTATGATGGACTCTGCGTTAATTCTCGAAAAGGCTGTATATTTTTTTTAATCATCGGCTGTCAATATTTCTGTCTGTCAACTCCTACTATAAGTATACCCCTACATTAAAATCTTCTAAAGGATTCAAGAAATAAACATGTTTTTATTTGTGTATAAACTATAACAATTTCACATTCGAACAAAAGAAAAAAGTTTTGAAGTCTGAAGAGTGCTAAGATTATTTTTAATCATACTGCACTACTGGTAATGCAGAATATGTGTTCATTCGGATACTTGGTTAGTAAGTAAAATAAAAGCAGAAAGCAAGAAATCCAGAATGTGGGTAAGGGTAGGAATTATTGCAATTAAAGAACAAAAGGCTTGCCTTCATTTTATATTTTTCAAATCTATTTAACTGCCTGCCTTTGTCTTCATTTGTATTTGCTTATCCTTTCAAACAGTTTCTGATGCCACATGAATGGGAAATACTCTGCCAAGTCAAGATAAATGTTAATTTGAAATAAAAACAGACTTGCATCAAATTGTATGGCTAAATTGTTGTGTTGTGTATAAATAAAAAAATAGGTCCTAGAATCTTGGAAACTTCATAAATACAAAATATTGTACATGGAATTTACATAATGCAGTTGTTTGAAAACAAACGTATACAAGTTTTAACACATTGCAATCATGTACTGAAATTTTTATTTTAAATGTAAGAATAAATTAATTTTTGGAAATGGACTTGCTAGCCCACTAAAGTACAAAAAGTGAGGAAATTAATATTTTATTCCACACTATGCATTCATCTCAGAACAGTGGTTTTGTTGTTTTTGTTAATTTAGGGGAAGCACATGCATTTTATCATTCTAATCCTAATTTAATAATCCTGTTCTTGGCTCAAGTATAGCATAAATGTGGGAACATACATTTCTCCAATATTCAAGGCTAAATATTTCAGCTGTTCTCAATTCATGGTATTGTTTGACATTAACTTTCTTCTGACTCTATTTAGAGAACCCTGGATTTTGCCCTGATATTGAAAATTACTTTTCATTAATTGTTCATAAAATTAATCAAATGGAGCCAGTATGTGAAATGAACACTTTCCTGATACATTATATGATCAGAGCATCATAAAGTTTGTTGACCATTTACCTTGGGACTTTTTTCAGACTTACAAGGGGGGGGGGGGGGGGACGGGGGGGGGGGGTGACATTACTTTAGTTCAGTTCTGAGATATTTGAACATATATGAAGTAGTGTAGGTGACTAATTTCTTAAAAGAACTTTGCAACACAAAAAATGTTCTGCATGTAAACAGCCTCTTTATTTATTCTGAGTTCTCGTAACCTGCTTAGATGTCTTGCTGTGTATGGTGGACCTGAATTTTTTACTTCCGCTTATTGTAGGGCTTGTGTATCAAGAGAAGTGACTGAATCTTGAGTCTGTAATTTGTGTTCTGATGTAGAAGTATGCCTTTCAGACTCATCAAAATTTTTTTCCACATCAGTCAGTCACATTTTGTTCCACAGTTACATAGCATTAACCATGCCAACATCTGTGATCACAGCTACTCACAAAAGACTGTCAGATGAATGTATGATATATGAAGTATGAAAGAAATCTTCAAGAGTAATCTCTGTCAGTGGACTACAGATGACTTATTCCATCTGGCAAGAAGAAACTCAAATGATTGTTAAAAATTAAAGAAATTGAAATAATAATTTGTATTCACAAAATTATAATTGCTAGAAGTTAACTCAGGATAATATATTTAGGGCAACATTTTTAAACTGAAGTTTATTTGGTATTAGAAGGAAAATGGTTAACTTCTTCATTAGGAGGCAGTAAAACATGAACATTGTTGAGTGCTAAGGTTAGGAATTATTATTTTTATAGAAGAGATTAAAGCGTTCAGGCTCAGAGATAGTTAAATATGTCAAAATCACTCCAGTGGGGATTCTGCTAAATGTTATAAGATTTGGGGGTGGAAGTGAGAAAATACATGGAGGCATCCTGTAATCCATACACAATTAATACCCCAAATCTGTCAGTCCATCATACTCTAGTTTCCCAAATAGCATATTGTAGGAAAAGTGTTGAATACAAAAAAAATTTCTCATGGAGACAGAGTCCTGGGAACATTTGATTGTTTGCTGTTGGGAAAATTAGGCACAGGAATGGGAAAAAAACTTGCCAGTTTATCACAGAAAATTTTTAAATATAAATAATGTTTATCTTGGAGAAGGAGTCCTGATTTTTTTAGTTCTTTTTTGAAAATGCACAGGGGTATCCACGAAACATGTTATGTCAGAAAAAGCGTAAATACAAGGTTCTCTTTGGAGGTAGAAGTCCAGAGAAATTGCTCGCTTCTTTAAGAATTATGCTTCAGATGCAAAACTACCCTCTCTCTCCCAAATTTTCCATTGTGGAAATAAATATAGAATAGCCAAATTGGCATTGCTAGTAGTAATAATAGTTAAGAGGAATCTTGAAAATGTCTAATGGTGGTGTTTTCAATATTGTGTGTAACTAAATTTCTTGCATTTGGAAAGCATGGCATTTGAATCATTCAGTCCATTAACATGAAACCCATCACTTGGAATACTTTTTCTTGTCCATACATTCCTTCCTGTATTGTATACACCATGTGTTAAAGGGGATTCTCTTCAATATGCCAAGGCTGTGAGTCATGGTTATTAAATATTATGATGGCCCTTTCTTTTCTAGCCAGTTTTAATATTGTTATTTACAAGTTTATCACTGTGAATTTTGTCAGTTTTTATAATTTTTAATATATTTTATACTGGATGTTACGTATGGTTTGTTAATGTAATGATTTTAGACATCATTATACTTAAAGCAAAGAGAAAGAAAAGAAATACAATAAAATTACCATTACCATTTTAGGAGATATTTATTGCAGGGTATTTTTGGTGTTGTGCAGCATTGGAAAGTTAAAAATGCCCCACCATTTTGGAGGATCTGTCTCCTTCAAGGCCAGAACAACTCCAAAATGTTGGACGCTTTTGTCTTTTTGACATGGTGCACCACCCAAAAGACCTTGCAGTGAATATGGACCATGGTGAAAACTTAAGTATCATAAATTTGAAGAGAGAATTGGAAACCAAAATCTTAATTATTACATGGCAAAGGCACCAGCATTATTGGGATTTTGGTGTGCATACACTACCTTTCATTGTGGTTCAGACTGTACAACTTTCTGTTAGTTGGGGACATTAAAGAGGAACTGGCCCTAGTCATGTTTGTTGTGTCATAATTTTGAAGCTGTATTGTGCTCTCAAGTATCTGTTGTATTTTCATTTTACCATCAGTTATATAGAGATATTAATTGCTAAGGCTGTGAAGTTTAAAACTTTGGAGGTCTTATAATAAACACTTGAGTGTCCATCTGTATGTTTCCATTTAACAAAATTCCCTGTGTAGATTAGCTATACAACTGTACTGTTTCACTGAGGAACATTAGCACCAGAATGTAAGTTATGGAGTAGTATATTAAGGTGGGTTGACAGATGTGTGTGGTTTATTTATTTGTGATTTATTTAATGATGCTGTCAGTTGTTTGGATTATGTAGCATTCAATGATCGGATGATTAATGAATATTGAATTACAAAATATAGGGAAGGGAGTGGTCATCACCTAATTTAAGATACTATCTTGTCATTTACTTGGATGAACCAAGGAAAGCCATGAAAATCCTCAATCAAGATAGCCATTCACAGGGCTGAGATTTGAAACTGGGACTTGCCAGGTATGAAGTAGGAATGCTAATCATCTGACTGCAACATTCCATTGTTAACAGATGTGACAGACTGCTTCAACACAGAGCTTCTAATTAATTTAATGTATTGTTGAACTGGACAAGAATGGGAAGGTCTACATAAATTTGCAGATGTGTTGGATTTGTGGTTCTCATGGCATTGAGTATGAAGATGGCTGTCTTGTGGGTTTGCTGCGCTGTGTAGTCTGGCAGAAATTTATTGATGGTTCCTTGCTGCCTTTATCACCAGGGTGATCACCGCCTTAATGATGAAGGTAGCAAGGACCTGTGAAACATTGATAAACTAATACCAGGCTATACAGCTCTACAATCCGGAAGACAGACATCTGTTTTGTAAATATGTTGTTTGCAGTTCACATACCTTATTGACCTTGATGTTCCTTCATTGCAGATATACACCCTTTATTGCATGTCTTACCGATCTGAACTGTGAGTTTGTATTATTTATTTTGGTGGTTTAATATCTATGTCTATGTTCATTCTAATATATCACACAGAATACTTTTCCTTTTGTTTTGTTTTATTGTTGTTATTGTGACCAACATTTCAAGTAATTGCTTTATAATGTTGAACAAATGAGAATTATCCTTCAAGAATTGTAGCTGTGGTATTCAGCTTTCAGTTTGACTGCTACAGAACTTAGGCATCACCATAACACAAGAGCAGAAGCATTGATTTTAATTTATTTATTTATTTAATTAAGTTTTGTTTTTACAGCATTTTAACCATGAGTTGTGGCCTCCCAGGTTGTGTCAAACTGTGGTACTGGTAGGTAGTTACCAATGTTTTGTATAAATGTATGACCTCCCTGAAGAAGGTGACACATTCTTCCTAAACATTTGTAACTACTCTACAAGATTAAACTGTGCACATACAGAAAACCATAACTCACAATACTGATTCTAATTGCACAGTTTGTATTCTCATTTCTTTCACTGTCAATCTGTGACCCAAATTGTTCATATTTATCTAAAGTTTAATATTATTTGATAAGTAGGGAGGTTATTGCAACATTGATACTTGAAACTACCTCAAAGATGGAATGAGCATAATTAAGTTATGGTTTTGTTACCTATCATACGTAACACTTTTTAGTGTTCCATTCCTTCCAATTAAACCCTTGTGTGGTGACTCCTCTCAGGGTTAAAACAATGGGATCAGAACTAGGATTCTCCAACTAATAATTTCCATATCTCCCCTGCCTTTCCTCACACTCTATATCTTGGATACAACTTGCATGTGTACTCAAGAACCATACATGTTTGTTTTTGCCAAAACAAATTCAAGCAAAACTTCCTGCTCCGTATTCAGTATTAAACTTTTAAGGAAACTGACTCTATTCAGCACAGTCCTTGAGAAGCTCATAGTTGCTCATCTTTGTGGAACTCATATGTTCATTACCATGTTCACAAAACCTGTTGGTGTACCCTATCCTGAGTTGAATGAATCCAGTCCTCACCTTCATGTTTCTGTTTCTGTAAGATGTATTGTAATATTGTCCTCCCATTTGTGATCAGGTCTCCAAGTTGACCTTCCTGACTGAACCTTTTATGCAACTATCTTATTTTGTAATTTCTGCATCACCAGATTTTATAGCATGACTTTCTTTTTTTCTGCTGGCATGTAGATGTGGCATATTTGAAGTTTATTGCTTCTGTTAATAACAAATCACTCCATGCTTGGGCACCACTTGCAACAGTCCAAGGTCTGTTTCTTGTTTTTTATGTGCACATATTTGCATGAAAATACTCTAGGGTTCATACATGGATTTGAAACTGGACTTTATGGGTATGTAGTTTTGGTGTTGTACATGGGTAAAGGTAGTTTACAAAATTCTGGCTAATTATGATGAACATTTGTTCAGCCACTCTTTGATATTGTTTGTAAACAGAACCATACATGACACTTTCCTTTGATTCATAACTTAGAAAAGTTAAATATTGAATTATTTAGTTTGACCTGAAACCTTGATTATGACAAGGTTTTATTACAATTAACACACTTTTCTGATTAATATATCCTGTTCACTAGATTTTTAAGCCGCAAAATTTAATTTAAAGTTTATATGAATTGTGAAACCGTAAACTTTGCAGCAAACTTGCCTTAGCACCAAAACAGTGTCTAAGCCAAATCAGTGTATGAAATGCCAGATGACTACTGGCTGAATAGAAAGTGATGAGTGGCAGTTGCTAGCACTGGCAATTGCTTTGCTGCCAAACTTCAGAATTTTCTCTCCTCAAACTGAATCAAAGCTCAGTCTCATCACTGAATGATCCTTCCTGCTGGATTCTGATTTGTCAGTCAGTGTTACTTTCCAGAATTATACTCTGATTGGGCATTTATACAACTGAAAAAAAAAGTTATACAGCTGCTGAAGTTTGTACCATGGAGATGTGATTTAGCCAGTCTTTCACTCTGAGTAGTTAGGTTGGATGTGTGCTGTAAGGTTAGCATCCTCGCTGTACTGGAAGCATAATTAACAGCTGAGTGATTAAAAATATTAAAATGTAGCTAATTTATGGCACAAATGATCCAAGAAAATGTATGGGTCTCCAAACTTTAAATAAAGCAGCTTTGTGGATATTAGCTTGCACATTTTCTTTAATCAGCAGAATAGCAACAGAAGAATTAATGATGTTCCCATGTGGATTTAACTGTAATTGGCTTGGGATTCAAAGTTCGTTCCCAATGGATCATGAATAATTTTAATATATTGTCAGTTAGTTGACATTCTGAAGTGGTTACCCAGTCTAATACAGTAAAAAATATAGTGAAGAATCAATTTGCAAAATTACTCTTAGAAATTATTATTATCAGCCTCCTATACGATGGGTACCAGGGTCCGTTCCCGGGGGTAAAGCGCGGCCGGGGCGTGATGCTGACCACTCACCCCCATCTAGTGCTGAGGTCAAGAAAGAATAGGAGCTATACCTCCACTCCCCCAATGCACCTACATGGCGTGTAGTGGGACAGCTTACTTATTTATGTAAATGAACATGATGTAATGATCTTAAATACTGAGTCAGTCTCCATATTTTTCAGCACATAATATAAAGTCATGTGTTGTAAGTTTTTATTTCAATAGCTCTTAACAATTTTTAATGTCATACAGGACTGTGGTTCTGTCCCAGCAGGGGCAGGGATTTTGCAGTTTGTCACTTTGTCCTAACGAGGTCTGGGGGCTACCCAGCGAGGCA
>NW_019060422.1:481922-499093 GCF_000696155.1 Zootermopsis nevadensis
CTGGGGCAGGCAGCTACATCTGCCATGGCTTGCAGCTGACAATTCACTTTCAAGGTTAAGAATGTGTAGAGCTATACCTCTATTCCAAAACTAGGATATTGCAACAGGAATTGGGTTAGGAAGATAATTCTCTTTATTTTTAGTGCCTAATTTTCAACATTTACTTTTCATGTATAGTATTTATGTCTCATGTATGGGAAAATGTCCCATGGTAGTCGACAGTTCTGCAGTGTTCATGAAAGCAGTATTTAGTGAAAGCTATCATTTCACATCAGTAAACTCCGCATATCTCCACACTGCAACTGGAGAAATTAAATATACCATATATCAGTATTTTAAAAACATAAAAAATCATTAAAAATAGAAAAATAATTTAGTTTTTATATTTTTTTTGCTTAAATAATAATACTAACATTATTATTATTAATGTAATTTTGACACCACAAATATTTTGTATTTGTATACTGTTCATTTCTGCAATGTAAAGTGGAAGAGATATTGATTCAGTGTTGTTCATTGAATTTTAGTGTTTACTGGCATTTAGCAACTAATAAGTATTTTCACTGTTTTAAACTTCGATTTTTTATCAAAGTAAGGATGATATAAAGAACACAGAAGAAGAATGATATTTTGTGCTCTGTCAATGATAAGCACAATTCTAATGCTAACCCCACATCTTCCCTATTTTTACGCATGCTTACAGAAGTCTATTATCATTGTTGGCTTTCCTGCCTGTCCTTGTAAGAGAACTGCTCTGTATCGACGTATTTTTAGAATATTTTGTACAATATTTAAATATTGATGAAATGTATCAAAGACAATTTGTAGCCGTATCTTGCTATCAGTATTTCATTCATGCAGAGACACAAAGTCCCATGTCTACTTACAGTCCATTTTTATAATTCTAATGAATTTGTCATAGTTAACTAAAATTTGAAGTTGTATTAGATTTTTAAATGCGTTGGTTTGTCATTGATGCCAACACACAAGAAGTTTAATCCTTTTAGTGCCAAGCCATACATAAGAATACATGCCACGACAAGCACCAGGCTGATGATAAAACATGACTAACATTTGCCTGATAAGTTTTCATTTCTGTCCCTTTACTTATTGAGAAGTCTTTACATCTTGAGAACCACTGAACAGAGTTTTATTAAATGTGATATTTTGTAGTGTTACTGAGATCAGTGCATTCCAGTTTGGTTAAAATTGGATGGTGGTGGACATTTTACGTGAAGACATCTTTCAGAGAGCATCGTGTAGAGAAAAATTGAACACTTATTTCATATCCAGTATACATTTTCCATAATTCTTACAGTTTTTGAGATATTTAAAGATAAATTATTTTTGTGCTGTCATGTGATAACATGAGAATCTTTGAACTGTCTTTGATTATATTTATAATACGTGTCCTATGTTGTTTGCCTTGTATTTCCTGTATTTGTGACACTTTCACTGCCCCTTCATTATTATGTGTATGCTCAGAAGTTCATAACCCCTGCAATTCTTCGCTCAGTTCTGTCTTGTGCTACACAAAGCACAGTTGTTTTTATAATGAGCCTCCAGATCAGATCCAGCAATTACTGTACCTTCATTTGGCCCATGAACCTCAGGATAAAATTTTTCTCTTTCATTCCTGTTATATGTTTTCAGTTTAAATTGTGTAGATTTTTTCCCAGTGGCATTTTTGTTTTGTAACTCGTAGGCATTCAGTAACATTCTGGAAATTACATATATTGTGACTTCTTTCCAGTACAGGTAGCCCTCGATTTATGCCGGGGATGTGTTCCTGGACGAACCGGCGTAATCGGAATCTGCATAAATTGGAACAATTTTATAATGTAAATCAATGAGAAGTCAATGACATGTGTTCCCAGCACCCAAACATTGACTATTAATATAATGGCATTACATTTAAAGCACTGAAATAACGTAAATAAAATAAAGGGAATTTAAGAAAATATATTTTATACACTTACAATCGGTGATGGTGTGATGAAGCGGCGTTAGCTCTCTGGCGAAGTCCCTGGTTGAGGATCGTCATGTTTTTTAAAGAAGGTGTTTATTGTGGACTGTCGTGATTTCTTTCTTTCAAAATTTTACGATAAGGCCTCATGGATGCCATAACGCATCTCTTTGCTGTAGCACAAGAGAAAATTTGCATATGCAAAAGTTTGCATTTCACAAACAGCTTTTACCAATTAATCTCATTGAAGCAAATTCTTGTTAACGAAACGTACGTAATTGCAGAGATGACTGTATTTATAATTTTTATTCAAAATCAGCGATGTAAGAATTACAATTTAGTATAAGAAGCAGTACGAGAAACATTGTAAAACGTTATAAATAATAGGGTTTTTTTTCACTTGTTGACTTTCTGGTTTCAAAATCGGCGCAAATCGAGGGCTACTGTATTTGAGGACCCTCTCATCTAAGTATCTGTAAGTATGTGTGTGAATTTCTGACCTAGTATGGGAAGATTGTAGGTCTTTGTGTTACCCATTTCCAGAAAACAACAACAAAAGCTTTCTGAGATTTGAGGTTCTCACAGTGGTGAAGATGACAATGTTCTGGGTTGTGATGCTATGTGGACCTGTAGAGAAGATACCAGTGTTTTGGAGAAAATATATACTGTCTCAATCTGTAAGCTTTGAAAAGTCCACGTGGTATCACAGCTCGGAGGAATGCCATCACTGATGAAAGTTTTCTTTTGTCAACTGATGGGATCCCAAAACAAATTTGCAAACAACTTCGAAAGTAGTAAATTCATGAACAGTTTCGTATATTAAGTGAGTTTGGCATGAAGTGGGGAACCTTATTTGAGTCCTACTGTTTTAAGATATGGATAGGTTTGATGGTCTTTATCACTATCTACCAGGACTTTTTGGTACACAGGCTCTTGGTCATTATGATCAGTATCATTTGCATTATTGCCACTGTTATCACTTTTATCAGTAGCCATCACTGTTTCTGGTTTACTAATGCTCAAATTTAATCTGACTGGTCCATCACATACTAACTCAGGAAGATTAATACTCACTTCAGGCCTACTATGCAGAAAGTTTTATAGACTGTTACATCACCTAGTTTGAAATAATAACTTATCACTCACGACATTTACAAAATTTGTTACTTCTTCTTCATTCATATACATGTTCCTGCAAATTAGAACCATTTTAACAAACAAGAGACTTTACCAGTGAGGCAGTTTTCAAAATATGCATTTTCAAAACAAAGATACACAAAATTTAGTGTCATTTTAAATGTTTGTGTGTAATTTTTGCTATTGATTGTGCTTGTCACATGGTGCCATCGATCAGGATATGTTAAATTATGTCAGTGTCTAACAGGGTCTACACAGAAAATGATAAATTGTTATTAAGCAGAAGTGGCAAACCACAAAATATTATGGCCTGGCTCTAAAAAGATTAATGAGCTGTTATCATGGACGTACTTGATCGTATGCTTTTTCAACCTTTATACTTTGTCCTCCATGTAGACTTCCATGTTTTCCTTTATTTGAAGACAAGAATGACTTCTGGTAAGTTGTGTAGTTAAGGATTTGAAATGGCCGAACAGTTTTTTATTAGAGTGACTTTACCTTGTTTAAGTGTATATGTGCTAAAATGCTTTAGTATGATCAATAAAACAAAGAAATGGGCATTTCTTCTTACCTGTTCGCATAGGGCCTAAAGCTCTAGCAAGTGTGAAGAACCGGGGAAGAAAGTTAATAGATTTCTTTAGAAATGAAGTGCCCAACTCTCTGTATTCCAGGGAGAATATACCTCCAATATTGAGCAGCTGTGCGTAAAATCTTTGACAGTGTTCTTAACCAGGACGAGGGTTTACTTATTATGACTAGTATTGTTTTGGGGTAGAATTCAATTCTGGAACCATATTTTATCGATGCTTGCTGTATGTTACTAGAATAAGAATTAACTAGAATTGCATGTTATGATCAGATATACCAGTAATATACTGAAATGTGAAAAGATTGCATTAAGTTTAAAACAAGCTCATCTAAATATTTAAGAATTCAAACTGTCCCTCAGAGAAAACTTGGCAGGTCCATTACAAAGTTCAGCTGGTTACTGCTGTTCAAGGGAATAATTTCTGTATATATACTGAAAATCATATGAGACCCATGAATACAAAATTAAGAGTTATTTATTGTTAAAGCATGTGGTACCTATAGTTGCTGCTGAGCTTTTAAGGGTTGAATATTGTCAGTTTTTAAACATTTTAGTTTGTGTGAGAGATGATTCAGTTTGATAGTAAGGTGTTCATTCAGATTATTCTGTGCTTGTTCTTTAGTAAGGTTCAACAAGACATAATATAGATTAGTCATTATTTTAATTGCAGAAATCTTTATATCATCCTTGTTGCAGTGGGATTTTTTTCATAAATTCCAAGATAAATTGGTTTTAATCTACATGCAAATTTGTATTAGAACTAAGAAATGAATTTCAGTCTTGACTTGGCAGTGGAGTTAGCGCCATATAAGTGGTATATTCACTAATAGTATGTGAACTGTTAAGATATTTTAGCAACCTACTGCTGGGTTCTTCTTAATTGTGGCAAATCTGTGACTTCTCAAGAATTGGACTTAGGTTGAAATGATAATGGGGATTTTGTTTCCATAAGTACCTACAAACCCTAATTTGTGAAGAAATATCAGTCCAAGCCTCTGTTATGATATACAAGGTCTGACAAAATAATTGGACTGGCAGTGTTGTGCAGTAATTGATACTATTGAGTTGGTGCAGTGTCATATGAGTACATGATTTCAGCAATTTGTGTCAAAAATTTCTTGGGGTAACTTTGTTTTTTGAGTTCATTAAGTGTTATTATTGTCACAGTGGTTTGTAAGAAACATGAGATAAGAAATTTGTTCAGACTTTCAGCAACCCTGATCAAAGGATCTAACCTTTTGGAAAGAACAATGATTGGCAGAGACCTAGGACTTCCAGTACAACCAGAAACAAAATACTATTGTTTCTAACAGAAGTCCAGAGTTTCTGAGGTCAAGAAAAGTATAAATATTTTAGTCAAAGATCAAGGTTGTGGATCTGTCTATTTGACATCAGAACAGCCATCCATTATAAATTTGTTCCTACAAAACAAGTAGTCCTTCCAGTCTTGGACTATTTACTTCAATATATTTATTGAAAAATACCAAATCTTTGGCCAGCCTAGTGGATTTTGAGTTGTGACAATGTGCCTTTCCACTTAGCACTTTCAGTAATGTGATTTTTGACCAAGAAACAGATAACAGTGTTGAAATATCTACTGTACTCAGTTGATTTGATGCTTTGTCACTTTTTTAATATTCCCAAAGGTCTTCTGAAAGGGTATCATTTTGATTCATTTGAAGCTATTAAGAGTAATGAGACAACAGTAGTGAAGTCTTGAAAAGTATTATTTCCAGCAGTGCTTCCAGGCATGCAGAGTTATGAAATGCATGTATAATGTTAGAAAGTGAGTACATGAAGGCAGCTACGGTCTTAAAAAAGGTTAATGACATCCCACCTTCCCTTACAATCAGTCCCATTATTTAAATTGTAGGACCTCATGTTTGTGTCAAACACTGTTGGCAGGGATGTACAATTAAATTGACATTACAATAACAACAAATGTAACAACACATTGACACATTGTGTTAGCTCCCTACCCTCCTTTTTTGCTTTACTGAGTAATTTTGAAATTAACTTGGACTAGTAAAGTTCTCCTTATGCCTGAGGACAATTCTATCAAGGACATGGTGTAAGGTTCCAAGAGCCTTCAGATCTTGGCTCAAATTAGGAGTGGATAATCAGCTTCCTGTTCTTGCTGTCTTTACTCAGTAGCCCAGTAGACTCTCAGCTGTTTGAAACATGCTGTATATCATGTTGCTTCTGACATGGTAACTGCAAATGTGTCCTGCCCAATTCACGTGATTTGTACATGTCAGGTGATCATGGGCCAGTGAAGGAGGTTGATAAGTCCTCCAACTCTATCAGTCTGACATACTGGATTTGGTAATGAGCTTTCTCAACAAAACATAATACTGCAACTACCTTCTGAAATAAGTCATGTCCAGTTAAGCCTATAATGTTTTAATTAGTACACTGACTTCAGGTTTACCGACATAACTGAAGCTGTGAAATTGCTTGTTAAATTTGATGTGATACATAGGGGAACAAGGAAAGTTAGAGCTTTAACTAAATATGAGCCTATGCACATGATAGAAATTAAAATGAAACTCGTTGATATTGTGAGTGAATGAGTGTATGTGTGCATGTAAAATGTTGATGCCATGTGCTCATATTCATTTAAGTTGTCACACTTTCCTAACTTATTTTCCTGTTATGTATAAGTTCTGTCCTTCCAATAGAATTGTTGTATTGGATAGAATTCAATTCTTAAAAATCATAAGTAATAGGTTTTATAATAGACATAAAAGGTCAAGTACATTTGGAAGATGTGCATTGAGTAACATGGAACTAGTTTTGACACCTTGTTATTGTCCTTTAAGCATAGTAGTTTAAATAAACTAGTGCTAGTGTTGCATTAAATGCACCCATGTCAATTTCTACCAAAATAAACACTTCACAGCTGTGGTGATAACTTTTAAATACAAATAATTTCTGTTACAAAATGAGAATTTCATATCCTTGTTAGAAAATATCCCATACTCTCAAATCTTTTCTCATTCATTTTATTTCAAAATTAAATATATTACAGCTTTATGTGGCAGAAGCTTAGAGGAACCTGAAAGTTTATTATAAGTTACAAAAAAAGAGCAATTTATTTCCACTTTAAATATAACTAACTAAACTAGATGGCTTATGGAACCTAAAGGTTCATCACCGAATTAACCAAAGCCCTCCACCGGTCCCTGTCCAGGGCCAACAAAATTCAGTCACCTTCAAATCCTGTCTCCCTTAGATCCTGCTTGATATTTTCCCATCTGTGTCTAGGTCTCCCCAGTGGTCTCTTCCCCCATAGGCTTCCCAAGTAATACTCTCGTGCACATCTCTTGCCACATGCCCTGCCCATCTCATTTTTCTTGACTTAATCACCCAGCAATATTGGAGGAGGAGTACATATTTTTGAGCTCATCATTATGCATTTTTCTCCATACCATGTCCTCTTCTCTCTGAGGTCCAGATATCCTCCTCAACACCCTATCCTCAAACACCTGTAATTTGTGTTCCTCTCTGAGCGTGAGAGACCATGTTTTGCACCCATACAAAACAATAGGCAGAATTTTTTTTGTTTATTTTAATCTCTACATTCTTAGAAATCAGACGGGAAGACAAAATATTTTGAACTTGAAAGTAGCAAGCATTTCTGGAATTTAGTCTCCTAACTTCCTCATGAATATCATTTTGATTTGTTATTGTTGTTCCAAAATATTTGAACTTTGTCACACTTTCAAAGGATTTTTTATCCATCTAATTTGATTTTGTCTGCTGACAGGATACTAACATGTACTTAGTTTTTTTCTGAATTTACTTGTAACCCCACCTTTCTACTAGCTTCTAAAACTTCTGTGTTCCTCTTTATTGTATTTATATCGTCACCCAATAGATTAACATCATCAGCACATACCAATAGCTGATGTGTCCCATTCAATTGCAAACCCTCCTGCCTATCTTCGAATTTCCTGATGGCATATTGTAATGCAAAGTTAAAGTGCAGCAGAGTCAGGTTTTTTTTCTTTTTTGTTTTCTGTCTGACGACAGGTCCATATGAACAGGATCCTTCCATTTTTTTCTCGGACTGGGACCTGTTCATATACGTTCTTGGCAGATGATCCAGAAGTGGTTTGCCATTGCCTTCTTCGGTGTGTGAATGGAATAATTGTTGTGATGCCACAGAGAAACCGGGGAAGCCCCCGGAGGAAAACTCCGTGTTTCCTAGACCATGGCTTTGCCCAATAGATTTAATTTAAGCATATTCTAATTAGACTCACTAGCTTCTTTGGTATACCAAATTTAATGAGAATATTGTATAACACTTCTCTCTTAACAGAGTTGTAGGCTTTTTTGAAATCTATAAACAACTGATGTATGGTCCGACTGTACTCCAATTTTTTGTCTAGTATCTGATGGATGCAGAAGATCTGATCAATCGTTGATCTGTTACGTCTGAACTCACTTTAAATATGTGTGTGGAAAACAAGTGACACAAACATTGTCAACCTCTATCTTGTGTGTGAACTTATGTAGTCTTTTACATATCATTTGAATATCAGTTCTCTCAGACCTTACACACACAAGGGCTTTGTTATGGTATTTATGATACAGTTGAGCATCATGTTTTAAAATGTTAAGTTCTTTATGGTTCAACTTTCAACAAAGTCGCACATTCATAGGAATTTCCCCCTCACTGCAGTGCACTATGAATCTTTCTGTTGAGTTGACCAAAGTTTAATGTTAAATTAAATGTTCTCTTTTCAGGTATTATGTCTTGGTGTCACAGATTTACCAGAATTAAAACTTCTTTTGAAACACATTGTATGCTTCATACCGATTCCATGCATTGCTTTCAATTTGAAATTCATTAATATCATGATTACAGATAGCTCATCTTACAACAATACAGATGCTTTTTGTACATGTAGGAGATATGATGATTAAATCAGTGATTTGCTTTGCTTGGCTGTCTTATGTCCTAACAGAACAAATATAATAGCATTTGGCATGTCACAAAAAAGTAATTGGCCCATAAATTCTTGCATGTAATTAAATAACAAAATTGACAATTGTCCTTCCTTATCATCACAGTAAAGAGATTCGAAATTACAGTTAGAATTGCACTACTATACTTCTGCATTGAAAATTTTGCCAAAACCAACATCCAAGTTACATGGAAGTTGTATTCATTACTAATCATACACAAATTTCAAAAGGAATATAAATCCTAGCAGATGACAATAAAACTTATTTAATTTATTTTTAAACCTTGATAAAACAGTCTATTTATACTTCGTATTGCTCCATTGTAGTCATTGTGGTGGAGAACCACAAGTTAAAGCAGAATATCCTCTCTTTATACAAACATTTGTCCTTATACTTAGCCAGCCATTCAACTCTTATTAATCAAGATCACTTGAACTCATCTTTTGACAGTGATATACACATTCTTATACACACACAGAGTTGATATGATGCATCCTACAGTTTTGTCATGTTCATATTACAATATAAATATATATAAGGTGACTTTCATTTGTAATGTAATACGTGAAAACATTGTTATTTAAGAAACTGTTTATAAAGACAAAGAAATGCTCCTGTTGAATTTTTTCTATTCATCCAACAACTTGTATGTTTGCAGTAAGAAAATGTTACTACATGAGTTGCCAGATTTTTTAGTAAAAGCATGTTTACGTGTAAACATGTTCGGAACAACTGAGGTCTGCTAAACAGAGTATAATTTCTTTTTTTTGTAATCACAAACTGCTCATAATTTTAGTGTGATTTTTTTAAGAAAGAAAAGAAAAGAAATAAAAACAAAACTGGTAGTTCATATATAATTTCTTGACGTTTTAGTCCAGTAAGACTTGTACATAACACATTGGCTGATATATATATATATATATATACATATATATATACACACACACATATAAAAGATTTAAAAAAATGTGAACGTTAATATTTAATGAAATCGGACTTGTCGTTTGTTACTTGTCGAGTCACCAGTTTTACTGCTGACATTTTGAACAATGGAAAGACACACATATTGGCACACTGATTGTTGGAGAAAACCAAATGCAGACTTATTTATGTATACAGTTGAGATTATAGAGTTTGTAAAATGCTGTGCTGAATTAAAAAAAATTAGATAATTGAATAAATAATTTAAAACATGAATCAGTCAGTTTCTTCTGGGGTGTTATTGTTACGTATACCACATTGTTCAGAATGTCTGTATTTAATTTATGTGATGATGATGATGATGATGATAATGTATATACAGTGCTGTTGTGTCCTGTTTTTTGACACTTGTTTTAGAAATGGCATTAGTGGCATCACCTTGTTGCTTTCTGAATGAATGAAAAATATAAATCCTGAAATCTTCCAAAACATCCCATACTACTAATAATTATAATAAAAAGTAGCCTGTATGTATGTCTGGGAGGCATTTGTAGATAGTTCCTAGAATCCACAATAATGCTTTGTTTAGCTCCTCACAATACTCTGGTTTGGAACGAAGAACAAACATCCCAGTCACATGTTGCTGTGCCATTTCTCTAACTGTGCCCTTTTGTCAAGAGGTTAAACCAACTTGTGATTTTAGATTATTTATATGAAAACTGTAGTTTTAGGAGGTAGACCCTACAGGAATAATGCTTTTAGAACATTTGCTTTGGAAGAAATTAAAAATTGTACTATTCTTAAACCCATACCAAGTCTACAGGAGAAATAATTTTTTAAGTTATTAACAATTATCTATTGTAAATATGACAGTGATATTGGTCACTCATTTTATGACTGCATAAGATATATTTTTATTCTCTCTATTTAAACTGTGCAACTTTATTTAGGACTGCTTTAGCAGGTTACCCTCATTGTAGATACCTTTGTGTCCTTTTTGCTCTTTGTATTATAGTTCAAAGTGTAGTGTTGGAGTATTTTCAGATAATTTCCTGTAGCCTTGAAATGGTGGCCTACCTGAGGCCCAAATTGGGTGAGAAACTTTACCGATAAATTTTCCTGGCTTTTTGTTAAATAAAATGAGCAAGAATTTGTTGTAGTTTACTTTGTTTTCAGGCATCAGGAACTGTGTAATCTTGTTTGTATGCAAGTCTAACAAACTACATTCCTGTCTATATTTTTAAGACCATCCCCGAGTTCCTTACAACCTTTTATAATCCTGATGATATCTGTTTTAGTGACAAATTAAGACATTCATTTTTACAGGTATAACTTTGTGTATAAAGTAATACATGGTCAGTATAATCTGTTTGCCAAGGTTTTAAACTATTCAAAAAATAGAAATGAACTCTGTACAAAGTACAGTTAAATATGATTACAGCATGATCGTGTGCAATGTACTGAGGATCTATTTTATTCAGCTGAAATGAGGATGGCAAAACATTTAGTAGAATAAATTAAGACCGCACGCACCTTCTTGAAATGAAGTGGCAGTTGGTGAAAGCTTTATATGGTATAATTATGCTCTGGTTTTGTAACATGTTCTGAAAATTAGCATACTTGAGGTATTAAGTGAAACTTCAGTATAATGTTCCCCATGTAACTTGTCCTCCATTTAGAAGTCACTTTTGTGGTCATAAGAGGAATATATATATATATATATATATACGAGGGAAGCATCCCTGGAAATCTTTCTTTGTCAGCCTGTCAAGCACCATCTGCGATTCTGCCTGAATCTCTTCTATCGTCTCAAATCTCCTTCCCTTTAGCTGAATTTTCATCTTTGGGAAGAGGGAGAAGTCACACGGAGCTTAGAAAGGAAGTTGGGGTCGGTTCTTGCAAGATCTTTGAGCTCCTGACTAACGAGAAGTCGATTCTGCTTCTGGTCCTCAGACAGGAGCCTTGGCACAAACTTGGCTGCGATGCGTCGCATGTGGGGGTCTTCCTTTAGAATCAGCTGACCGGTCCCATAGCCTATCCCAACAATGTCGCATTAGTCGTTGATGGTACGACGTCGATCTTCGTAACATTTTCGGGCGTTGTGCTCGGAGATGGTCGTCCAGAACGCTCGTCATCATCGACAGGGGTTCGGCCATTTTTAAAACGTGAATGCCACACCAAAGTTTGTGCACGACCCATTGCGGACTCCCCAAATGCTTGCTTTAGCATTTCATAGGTTTCCGTAGCCGTTTTGGCGAGTCTTTGGCAAAATTTGATGCACACGCCGTTCCGAAATCGCAGGAGGGTCGGTGTAATGCACTACCAAAACGCCCGTAACTAAGAAACAAATGCAAATTCGATGATGCCGGCTGGCACACTAATTCACTATGAATGTAGGCCGCACCCCCTAGCGGCAGAAACTCGTACTACATCCGGTTCGCCCTCTATTGACAGTCTTGAAACTTTCCGATCGCACCTCGTATATATTTTTATATATTTATTTCTCTGGCTTTAACTTATCCATATTACATATTCCTATATAAATATCAGGTTTTCAAGACCAATACAATATGTTCTCCTTGATAAAGTATGTCATTGTGTTAGATTGCGATTCAGCAATCTTGGCCGCTGAGCTTTGTGAATTGGAACCTCGGAGCGAGTCACTTGCCAGAAGTTTGCTAGAAGGGATGGACTGCAGAGAGTATTAAACAATTTTAGCTTCTTCACAACTCTTTAGTGCTCTTCCACTCCTGACAGACCTTCGCTTTCTGACATATCACTCGATTCATCACTACCGCATGTGCTGTCCACTCCATTATCTTCAATTATAATACGTTCAATTGCGTCTTCGATTATGCCTTCTTGCTCATAATAAATTTGTTCTAGTTTTTCCACATGCTGACATACATTCTCCCATTCCTCTTGCCCAATTTCCTCGAATCTCTGGCAACACAACTGCTCGACGTCCTTTATTCTAAAGGTTGTCTTCTTGCTTGCAACCCATTGTTTTACATTTGCCCAAATAAGTTCTATGGGGTTTATATCAGGATGGTAGGACGGAAGTCTCAGCACAGTATGCCCCTTGCCTGCCAAAATCTGATCAATGACATAACATTTGTGCTTTGGCTTATTCTTCTTCATTCGCATTTGCAGGGTCTGCGTTTTTTAACTCTCTTGGAGGTTTTATGATTGATATATTTTTTGGACATTGGTAGAAGAACTTGCATGAGTGATCAGCACACTCTGCAAGGCTTCTACCTATACAAACACAGGAGGACGCGGACAAACATCCATGCTTTTAGTAGGTCTCGAACCCACGGTCGCAGTGGCCAGGCGCACGAGGTCCATGCCTCAGACCGCGTGGCCACTGCGCCGGCGTGCTTTGGCTTTTTTAATTTGATTAAATCGTACAATTGATCTTTCAACACGTCACAAAGTCGGATGTTTCTTTCCAAAAGCCAGGCTTTCATTTCGTCCTTTCAGTTAAATGTCTGTGGTTTGTTTATCTGAGTGTTGTGATAGGAGGCGTTGTCAACGACTAAAACGGAGTTTGGTGGTAAATTTGGTATTATCATTGTTTTTAACAAGCGGGTATATTTTGTACTGTCCATTTCATTGTGATAACCTCCTGTTTTCTGCTAGCAGGTAACATTAGGGAAGGCAGATTCTGGTAGGAAATGTATGGGGATAATTTAGAAAAAATTTCAAAAAATTATAAAAACTATCCAAAAAGCGCACAAAACAGAGCCTTGCAGGTAAAGGTAGGGAAGGCAGGTTGTGGCAGGAAACGGAAGGAGGGGATGTTTATAAAATTATGCAATCTTTCAAAAATTGCTGGAAACTGTCCAAAAAGCGGACAAAACTTAAAAAAATTTCAACTTCAAAAAACTTTCGGAAATTTTTGGTTTTGTTCGCTTTTTAGACAATTTCAACTTTTTTTAATTTTTTGAAAAAATTTAAAACAATTTCAAAATTGCCCCATCCGATCATCAGAAGAACACGTCTCTGGTGGTCTCTATCCTGCCACACACGGTCTATGCTTGAATCCCACTATGCCACATCCGGACTGCAAGAATTTTTCAATATTCTCCCTACCCGATCGCTGTCAGCATTGTGCTCTGCACCATCTGGACTTTGACGTAACCTGTCTGACTGATCCTGTCTCAGTAAGGTAAGTCTCTGTATGGCATTGTCTCTAGCCTAAGTTAACCTTACCTAACCTAACCCAACCTAACCTAACTAAACCTATCCTAACCAAACCTAGCCTAGCCCAAGCTAAACCAACCTAACCTAACCCAACTTAACGTAATCTAACCCAACTTAACCTAACTAATCCTATCCTAACCTAACCTAAATTTTGAAAAATTCCACTTTAAATTTTTTCTCAAAATTTCAAAAAAATTTGGTTTTATGCCCCTATCAGACAATTTCCAGCATTTTTTTATTTTTCGAAAGTTTTGGACTTTTTCAAAATTCTCCCCAAGAGATGCATGCCAGCCTCAGTGAATGCCTCATTCTGTCTATGTCGTACTCGGCCTCTGTCTCTCCCGATTGCTGACTGCCATGGTGTAGTGCAGCAACCGGCCTCTGCAAGACTTGCTGTGTGAAGGACCGTGTCTCTGCCTTACGTGGTGTCTGCCGCAACTGGGTCTTACAGAGACGGTACGTCAGAGAACGTATGAGGCACAGACCGCTTTCTTCCGAGACACAGTACATGAGAAACACTCCGAAAGCGACCGGTTCTGCAAGGCATCAGGTGGGGAGAATTTACAAAATTTTGAAAATTTTCGAAAAATCAAAAAATGCTGGAAATCGTCCAAAAAGCACACAAAACAATTTTTTAAAAATTTCACATGCAAAATTTCTTTCTAATTTTTCAAAAAATTTTGGTTTTGTCCGCTTTTCAGACAATTTCCAACATTTTTTGATTTTTCGAAAATTTTGAAATTTTTCAAAAGTCTCCCCAAGAGATGCATGCCAGCCTCGGTCAATGCCTCATCCCGTCTCTGCCGTACTCGGCCTCCATCTCTCCGTATAGCTGACTGCCTTTGTGACTGCAGCAGCCGGCCTCTGCAAGTCTCGGTGTGTGAACGTCCGTGTCTCTGCCCGTCTCGATCTCTGTCTTCCGAAACTGCGTTTTCAGAGACCGTATGAAGCACAGACCACGTTCGTCCGAGACACAGTACATCAGAAACAGTCCGAAAGCGACCCGTTCTGCGAGGCATCAGGTGCGGAGAATTTTGAAAATTTTGAACATTTTCGAAAAATCAAAAGATGCTGGAAATTGTCCAAAAGGCGCACAAAACAGAAAATTTTTAAAAATTTCACCTTCAAAATGTTTTAAATTTTTCAAAAAAATTTGGTTTTGTGCGCTTTTCACACAATTTCCAGCATTTTTTATTTTTTGAAAATTTTCAAATTTTTCAAAAGTCTCCCCAAGAGATGCATGCCAGCCACGGTGAATGCCTCATCCCGTCTCTGCCGTATCGTGTCTGCAGCAGCCGGCCTCTGCAGGTCTCGGTGTCTGAACGTCAGTGTCTCTGCCCGTTTCGATCTCTGATTTACGTGGTGTGCCGCTACTGGGATTTTCAGAGACTGTACGTCAGAGACCGTATGAGGCACAGACCGCGTTCGTCCGAGACACAGTACATCAGAAACAGTACGAAAGCGACCGGTTCTGCAAGGCTTAAGGTGGAGAGAATTTTGAAAATTTTCGAAAAATCAAAAAATGCTGGAAATTGCGTGAAAAACGCACAAAACCAAACTTATTTCAAAAATTTTGGAAAAAAAATTTCTTGAAATTTTTCAAATGTTTTGGTTTTGTGCGCTTTTTGGACAATTTGCAGCATTTTTTATTTTTTGAAAATTTTGAAATTTTCCAAAATTCCACCACCTGATGCCTTGCAGAACCGGTCTCTCTCGGACTGTTTCTGATGTACTGTCTTCGATGAATGCTGTCTTTGCCTGACTCGGATACTGCACGGACTGGTCTCGTGTATGACACGACTCTGACGTGCCGTCTCTGATAAGCCCAGGTGCGGCAGGTAACATGTAAGGCGGAGACACTCACCAGCAGAGACCGAGTCCTGCAGAGCCCGGTTGTTGCAGTCACCGAGGCGGGCAGCAAGCGGATGAGATAGAGGCCGAGTCCGGCGGAGACAGAGTGAGGCATTCACCTTGTTCATAGGCATCACTTGGGGAATGATTAGAAAATATATTCAAAATTGTCGAAATTTTCGTAAAATCAAAAAATTATTGAAAATGTCCGAATAGCACACGAAACTAAACAATTTTAAAAATTCCGACTTAAATTTTTTTCAAAAATTTGGAAACTTTCAGTTAATGCGTTATGACAGTCTAAGTTTTTCAAATTTTGGATAATTTATAAAATTTTAAAATATTTTTTCTAAATTTGACAACCCATCCGTCAGAACTAATCTGTGCTTGACTCAGTCTCTGCCTCACCCGGATTGCGCTTGAAATTTTCTTTGACTCAGCCGAGAATGGTGTGAATTTGTCTCTGCTTGATTCGGTATGTGCCTCACCCGGTCTCTCGATCCATGTCATTGCAGAGACGGCCTGGCAGATATCGAGTGATACAGAGAACGGATCTTGCAGAGACCGCGTCCGTCAGAGACATTGTGCGGCAGACCGTTTCATGCAGAGACCTGTTCTAGCAGAGATCGTGTGGGGAGAATTTTGAAACAAATTATAAATTTTTTCAAAATTTTCACAAATTAAAAATGTAGGAAAATGTCCCAAAAGCGCACTAAACTAAAAGAAGTTTGAAAAATTTCAACTTCTACGTTTTTTCGAATTTTTCGAAATTGTTTGGTTTTGTGCGCTTTTCGGACACTCTCCTCGGTCTCTGCACGAAGGTATCACCACCTTTTCGAAGATTTTTTGCCGGGTCAGGAGGCCTGCGTGATCAAATTACCCTTAGGACAATGCCGGCCGGAGCTTCGGTCACCCAAGCCGGACAGGTCTAAGGCGATGTGCCAGACTAGGAGTGATACCCTGGTCATCCAGGTTGGGGGTTGGGTGTAAGGCCTTTCACCTGGAAAAAAAAGCTATGTTACGAACAAATTAACTAAGCCTCGGACCAGTATGGACTCTTTGGCAATTAAAAACGATATGAGATTTGGAACTTGGAACATCAGGAGCCTCTATAAGGCTGGGGCGCTGAAATCAGTGAGTAGGGAATTAGAGAATTATAAGTTAGACTTAGTGGCTGTGCAGGAATTGCAATGGGAGGGGGAGTGCACGATCCCAGTGGACAATTTTACATTTTTCTATGGAAAGGGGAATGACAATCATCAGTTAGGGACGGGTTTTTATGTTCATAGCAGAATTAGGGCAGCAGTTAAGAGAGTAGAATTTGTTAGTGACCGGTTGGCTTACGTAATTTTGGAAGGACGTTGGTGCAACATCATTGTCCTTAATGTTCATGCCCAAACTGAGGACAAAAGCGATGATATCAAGGATAGCTTTTATGAAGAACTGGAATCAGTATTTGATACATTTGGCAAATATCACATGAAAATTCTGCTAGGAGATTTCAATGCAAAAATTGGGAGGGAGGAT
>NW_019060422.1:507008-551526 GCF_000696155.1 Zootermopsis nevadensis
TACTGCTTTTGATGTACTGTGTCTGACGAATGCGGTCTGTGCCTGACTCCGACTCTGCACGGACCAGACTCTGTATGGCAGGGCTATGACGTGCCGTCTCTGACAAGACCAGGTGCTGCAGGCAACACGTGAGGCAGTCACGGACATGCAGAGATCAGCCCTGCAGAGGCCGGTTGGTGCAGACACCGAGGCACGTAGCAACTGGGTGAGATAGAGGCCGAGTTTTGTGCGCTTTTCAAACAATTTCCAGCATCTTTTGATTTTTCGAAAATTTTCAACTTTTTCAATTGTCCCCAAGAGATGCATGCCAGCCTCGGTGAATGCCTCATCCCGTCTCTGCCGTTCTCGGCCTCCATCTCTCCGTATTGCTGACTGCCTTTGTGTCTGCAGCAGCCGGCCTCTGCAGGTCTCGGTGTGTGAACGTCCGTGTCTCTGCCCGTCTCAATCTCTGCCTTACGTGGTGCCTGCCGCAACTGGGTTTTTCAGATATGGTACGTCAGAGACCGTATGAGGCACAGACCCCGTTCGTCCGAGACAAAGTACATTAGAAAGTGTCCGACAGCTACCGGTTCTGCAAGGCATCATTTGGGGAGAATTTTGGAAGAAATTTTGAAAATTTTGGAAATTTTTGAAAAATTAAAAATGCCGGAAATTGTCCAAAAACGCTCAAAACAAAAAACTTTAAAAATTCCACCAATTATTTTTCAAATTTTTAAATTTTTTGATATTTCGAAAATTTTAAACAAAATTCACTAATTTTTAAAATCTTTGAGTTTGTGCGCTTTTCAGATATTTTCCAGCATTATCTATTTTTGAAGATTTTTTAAATATCTGAATTTTTTTAATTTTCACTGCTTGATCCATACAAGAACCGGTCTCTGACAAAACAGATCTAACACAGGCACGGTCTGACTGACTCGATCTGTGCTTCAACCGGTCTCCGTCAGATACGTTCTCTGCCTCACATGGTCTCTGCCAGACTCCGCAAGTCTCAGAAGTTAGGTTAGGTTATGTTGGGTTAGGTTAGGTTAGGCTAGGTTTGGTTAGGTTAAGTTATGTTAGGTTGGGTTAGGTTAGCTTAGGATAGATTAGGTTGGGTTAGGTTATTTTGGATTAAGTTATGTTAGGTTGGGTTAGGTTAGCTTAGGATAGATTAGGTTGGGTTAGGTTATTTTGGATTAAGTTATGTTAGGTTGGGTTAGGTTAGCTTAGGATAGATTAGGTTGGGTTAGGTTATTTTGGATTAAGTTATGTTAGGTTGGGTTAGGTTAGCTTAGGATAGATTAGGTTGGGTTAGGTTATTTTGGATTAAGTTATGTTAGGTTGGGTTAGGTTAGCTTAGGATAGATTAGGTTGGGTTAGGTTATTTTGGATTAAGTTATGTTAGGTTGGGTTAGGTTAGGATAGGTTAGGTAGGGTTAGCTTAGTTTAGGTTAGGTTCAACTAGGTTGGGTTAGGGTAGGTTAGATTGGGTTAGGTTAGGTTAGGATAGGTTGGGTTAGGTTAGGTGAGGTCAGGTTGTTAGGTTAGGATAGGTTAGAATAGGTTGGATTATGCTAGGTTAGGTTAGGTTGGGTTAGGTAAGGTTAGGTTCGGTTCGGTTAGGTTAGAATAGGTTACGTTTGGTTAGGTTAGGTTGGGTTAGGTTAGGTTCAGTTAGTTTGGGTTAGGTTAGGTTAGGGTGGTTTAGGTTAGGTTAGATTAGGTTAACTTAGGTTAGAGTGTCATACAGAGACCGGGCCTTACTGTTTTAGGATCCGTCAGACAGGTTACGTCAAACACCGAATGAGGCAGAGCACAATGCTGACAGCGATCGGGTGGGGAGAATTTTTGAATTTCTTTTTAAATTTTTCCAAATTTTCAAAATTAAAAAAATGCTGGAAATTGTCCAAAAAGCGCACAAAACCAAAAATATTGGAAAATTTTGCAGTCCAAATTTTTTCAAGGCTTATGAAAATTTTGGTTTTGTGCACTTTTCAGATAATTTCCAGCATTTTTTAATTTCTAAAAAATTTGAAAATCTGAATTTTTTTTCTTCAAATTTTCACTACTTGACCCATACAAGAACTAGTCTCTGACAAACCCGATCTAACACAGGCACGGTCTGTCTCACCCGATTTGTGCTTCAACCTGTCTCCATCAAACTCGTTCTCCGTCTCACACGGGCTCTGCCAGACTCCGCATGTCTCAGAGGTTAGGTTAGGTTGGGTTATGTTAGGTTAGGTTAGGTTAGGATAGGTTTGGTTAGATTAGGTTAGGTTAGCTTAGGTTATGTTAGTTTGGGTTAGGTTAGTTTGGGTTGGGTTGGGTTAGGTTAGGATAGGTTAGGTTAGGTTGGGTTAGTTTAGGTTAGGATAGATTGGTTTAGGTTAGGTGAGGTTAGGTTAGGTTAGGATAGGTTACGTTTGGTTGGCTTAGGTTAGATTAGTTTAGGTTAACTTAGGCTAGAGACAGTGTCATACAGAGATTGGACCTTACTGAGACAGGATCCGTCAGACAGGTCACGTCAAAGACTGGATGAGTCGGAGCACAATGCTGACATCGATCGGGTGAGGATAATTTTTGAGAAAATTTTGAAATTTTTCAAAATTTTCAAAAATCAAAAAATGCTGGAAATTGTCGTTAAAGCGCACAAAACCAAAAAAAATTGGAAAATTTTACCTTCAAAATATTATTAACACTGGTTAGACAAATATGCATTTGTGATAACCAACAAAATAAATGTACAGAAATTTCAATGGAACTAAAACCAATGTTAATGAAAATACACCTTGCAAGGTGCCTGCCGCACCCAAGAGAAATTCATTTTAGAAACAGCACAAATTCTTCAGACTTCAAGATGTATTTTTCACCACTACTTCATAGCTTAAGCCGTTTGATGTCATCACTTCGAAAGTCTGTCCTATAAAAAAAAAACATAAATGTGACTGATAGTTCCAGTTAAATAAACAGTGAAATGAATAAATAAGCAATGTGATACCCCAGACATGATGCCCATTATATATTATTTTAAATATCCTGTTATCTTTCATTCCTCCTGTTCTTGCAAATAAGTATGAGTATCAATAGAGAATAATCTTATGGAAAGTTTCATTCACAAAAATTAAACAAATATAAATTACTATAACTCCTAGCCCAGCAAACAGAGATTGGGTTCTGCTTTCAAGACACAACCTAGCCATGGAAAGAATTTGATACTGTTGGAAAAGATAAAGAAGCTTTATTGTCAGTTGAAACATCCAAGGAAGACAATAAATTATTATTTTAATATAACTGAAGATCACAGAGGCTTATGAAAATCCAGTTTCATATTTGCAGGTTGTGATAATGCGAATAAACTAGTGCACAGTGTGCTTCTACTTTTAAACCAGGCAGCATCAGCAATAAACTGGGAGAACTTCAAAATTATAATTTCCAATATTGGCTTTGTATCTTGACTTCAAAAACAGAGAGAGTAAATGTGTTCTTACAGTTTTCACTGGCGCACTGGGCATTTAAATCTCACCCTCGCAGATTACTTGAAGAGCAGGTTTATGATCATTTTTTCACCTGATACAATCGAAATTCTGTCATTACAGCTTGAACTTCAAATAGAACATTTTGTATTACCTAGACATATTTATTGTACTGTAGCTGAAATACTATCACTCTAAATCCGCTATCATATCATGCAAAGCCCAGGGAAAAATTAAGAAGAAATAATCTAGAATAGAGAATGTTATTGTCATTGAAATGTTAAACAATATGCACTGCCATTTTACAAAACAATTACACACAACAGGAATTCATTTAAAATTCATGCTTTATAATTCTGTTAAAAAGACAAAATTAACTTCAGAAATTTAAAGTTAATATAAAGTAATTTTGTTTAGGTTACTGTTCGTGTATACATCCACAGAAACCCTGAGAACCCCAGGTAGAGAACTACATATCTACACCACAGGAACACTTATAATGTAGCCAGAGAAAAAGAATCTTCCACAGAAGTCCTTACCTAAGGGTCATGACCTGACGAATATCTGCAGGGGTTAGTCTCCAAGTGAGAGGGCCAGAATTGCTACCCCAATAGTCTGAGATCTCAGTCACTCTTTCAAGGTTGAGCACAGTGGCCATCTGTGTCAGGCGGGCAAACTTGTCACGAATTGACCATGATGTGGTGCTTGTGAGGTAACTCACTAGGGCGCGCACTTCCTTGTCAAAGACTAGTCCTCCCAACTGCAAAAAAAAACACTGTTAAAATTCCATTCTATGGCCTTTCTGAAATCTGGGCTCTGTCACCTGTTAAATGTGCGAATTACATGTGTAATTTAATTTTCAAGCATCATTTATGTTTCAGTGTAAGCAAAGAACATCTTATGGGCACATTCCCTCCATTGTATCTTTCACCAAATATTATGGTTAATCATAATGACCACTATGACCAAACCCAGGAGCTTTTGAATAATACACCAGTACACTAATCTGAGCTGGGGGATTCCCTCGTCATTCACAAACATCAACATCTGGTCATTACTCTCTGCCCTGGATGTTTGGGACTGGACCAGCACAGACCCCAGTCCCAAGCTCATTACTACCAGCCCTGGTTGAATATTAGGCTAGTATGGGCTAATCATGTCTGGCCATCTGTCAGTGTCAACTATTTCATATCATACCCACTGGATGTATTGTAAAGACCATCTTCAGAAGTTTCATATACTCCGCAGAGTACAACTTTCAAATCTTGTTACAAGCAACAGAGGCTCAATACAAACTTGTATGCCAAGGATAAGAAACAGAGATCTATTTGCCTTAGCCACAGAAATTCACTGTGAGCTCCAAGACATGCATTATGGAGTCATCAAAGCACTAGAGGCCTTACTGTTGAATTCCATACATATGTGGTATGTCCAATCATGCACAGCTGCTGTACTTCAGCAGCTATAATCAGCATCCCTTAAGTATCTTGAGGTCCAGAGATAAGAAAATCATACAGGGAAAGAAATGGATCGTATGGATGATGCAGATGTCACAAACAGCAGCAGAGAAAGGTAGAATTTCAATAAGTAAGTAAGTAAGTATGTACTTACCACACCACCCTCAGTAAAAATATTAAGATGTTGTGATGAGCCAAGTGGTTTTGAAGATTGCATTGTATTGCATGAGGTTACACATGGTGGATTCTGGCTTCCAAAAATATTTTGACAATTGTATGAATACTGGCAGAAATGTAGGCCAGTATCTTGAATTAAACTGCGTTTAAAGTCTTATTCGAGCAGCCAATATTTAGCTCCTGTACCAAAAATTTTTAAACCACCATGTACAAGAACTAAGCCCACAAAACAGGCAAATCCAAAAAGAACACTGGCTGCTGGCTGTTAATAGTATGCCAATGCCTGTCCTTACCACGAAACATTCAAATGCCACTTATGGTGAAGAATAATTACCCTGTTAAACGTAGACTTGATCACAACCTTCTCCAAATGAGCGGTGACTTCAGCTGTCAGGATGCTGACCAATGTGTCGTAGTTGCTTGTGGTGAGAGAACCTCTGAAGAGGCCCAACAGTCCATCCAAGTTCATTATCAGGTTCTGAACAAATGGTTCATTTGCTTCATAATTTGCAAAGTCCTCCTGAAAATTCCAAGAACTGTTACTTCTCGTAAAAGTTTAGGAAAGTTCATAAATGTATAATGTGCATGTTTCAAATTCTGAATTTATGTTTTATTTATAGTTTATTTTACAACAGTTACAGTGTCTAAACCAGGGATGGGGAACCTTTTCATGTTGGAAGGCTGCATTAATTTAGCTGTAATCAAATAAGGCCGCATTCAAGAAACTTCAATTAGATATACTTAAAAATGTACATTATTTTGTAAAAATCTAACTACTATGTACTTCATAATTTCAAAGAAATGAAAACTTTTTGTTAATTTTAAAGTTAACTAATCTTTTAATGACTTTGTTGTGTCTGCTTTTTGATGGAAAGCATTTGAATGTTTGGTTGCGGCATGGAGGTCCGCAGTTGCAGTTGATCCTCTAGATGGGTATCCGTCATTTGTGACCTTACGGGCGTCTTGAAAAATGTATCAATAAAGATAAAAGGATTTGTTCTGTAAAATTTGGATTCAGTCAAAAGGCGGCATTTAAGGACCTAGAAGGCCACATGTGGCCTTAAGGCCGCATGTTCCCCACCCCCGGTCTAGACCTTCAGATGAGAGAATGACATTGAGTACTGAACTGAAAAGGATGTGGAAAAAAGCCTAATTTAAGGTATTATACTGGCATTTTCATGGATGAACTGAGGAAAACCATGAGAAACCTCAGCCAAGTTAGCCAATGAGCAGGCAGAGACTTGAACCCAGGACCTCCCAAACATGAAGCAGGACAGCTAGCCACTCAGGAATAACTAACTAACTAGATGACTTACAGAACCCAAAGGTTCATCACTAAATTAACCAAAGCCCTCCGCCGGTCCCTGTCTGGGGCCAACAAAATTCAGTCACCTTCAACTCCTGTCTCCCATAGATCCTGCTTGATATCCTCCCATCTGTGTCTAGGTCTCTCCAGTGGTCTATTCCCTTCAGGCTTCCCAACCAATACCCGGTGCACACCTCTTGCCCAATCCATGTGTGCTACATGCCATGTCCATCTCATTCTTCTGGACTTAATCACCCTGACAATAATGGTAGAGGAGTACAAATTTTTAAGTTCATCATTATGTAGTTTTCTCCATACCCTATCCTCTTCTGCCCTAGGCCCAAATATCCTCCTCAACACTCTATTCTCAAACACTTGCAATCTATGTTCTTCCCTGAGAGTGAGAGACCATGTTTCTCACCCATAAAAAACAAAAGTCAAAATTATTGTCTTGTATATTTTAATCTTTATGTTCTTAGAAATCATAGGGGAAGACAAAATATTTTGAACTGAAAATTAGCAAGCATTTCCAGAATTTAGTCTCCTAATTTCCTCGTGAATATCATCCTGCTAAATAGCAAATGGATTAATAAAATGCTTATCCCCATAAACTTTACGTTCCTATAATGATATATCTGGGTTTTAAGGGAGGAGATATACAGATAAAGATTCTGAACCAAATAGTGGCATAAAATTCTCTTCAGACTACTGAAACTTACCTCTGACAGCTGATGACTGACAGACAAAAAGGTATCCACCCACGGATTTACTCGTGGTTTGATGACAATGACTCTCAGCTGTTCCATTCCATAGTCAATAACAGCCTTCAAGCTGGCTGCTACTGAGCCCAATCCAGACAAACAGCTTTCCAACTTAACTCGTTCATTTTCTGACATGGTCGTCAACACACTGGGAACTTCGTCCATCAGGCTTCTTCGCAATGTGTCAGTGTATTCAGTGCTTGCATCAGCATTGTTTAAATAAGTCTGTTTGGAAAGAAAATGGCGGTTAAAATGTCAAACACAAACTTTGTTTCTGTCTTCAGTCATTTAGCTTGTTACATTAAGTGAATGAGTATATGACAAAGCCCTGTAGGTGGTTCTTGAGCAAACACTGGAATTTACTGCATTCACAAACAATATAAAATCAGTATCAGTCATTGAATGTTTAACATAACATTACATAGAGTCTATTCAGGCTGTGCAGAAAATCCCACGACCAAAATGAAGCTTTGTAACACCCTAAATTTTGTTACTGATTTCTGTTTTATCTATGAAAGTTTGAACTTCATATTATAGAGGGTGAAGGTAAGATGCTTCTGTGCTTAATTAAGAAAAAATTAGCCACTGCTGGGAATTGGAACCCAGCTGTCCACTATGCAGCTAGTCACTATACAGACTTACCTATCCAAGTTCATATAACAGTATAACAAAACTGTCAATTTCATCATTGTCCACATCATTGTCCACATAAGAGAGCTCATTTATCACAGAAAGTTTTAATAATGGATAAAGACAGTTCACACCAACAACTTTTAATCTGAAATTAAACCCTCGTGCTTTTGTGCTGTAATGCTACAAAATTTAAGTTATGTGGCTGAAGATCTGTAAAACTGTTGTTTGAACAGTGACTAATCATGTTAAGATTACTGTGGATACATACATTTCCTTCTCAATTGTAACAAGTTTTAATTTCATCACCAACCTTAATGTGGCTCCATCTGTGGTAATGGTTTGGACATCACTGATACACTAACTCTATGAAGTGCAATAATTTTTCAGAATCTACAAGTCACTTACAAGAAGTTTGCTGTCATTTACGGAATCAAAGGGTTCGTTAACATCTTCGCAACATCCTGTCACTGAACTGAATCCTGAGTCAGATTAATCTAGTTCATGTCCTGATTATCACATCCTATTTATTTAAGATCCAGTTTAACATTATCCTTCCATCTATGCTTAGGTGCCCCATGCGGTCTCTTCCCTTCAAGTATTCCAAGTAAAATCTGTTATGTATTTCTCATCATCCTCCATTGATTCCATCTGCTGTGATTTCATCACCCTAATAATATTATGTAAAAAATACAAATAATAAAGTTCCTCATTATGTAATTTTCTCTTTCCTAGGTCCAAACAACATGCCGTATGAAATAAACTATTCATAGGACAAGGCTGCTCTGTGTAAATGGATGACTCACCAGGAACATAAGACGTGCTTGCTCTGAATCTGATGCCTGCAGGCGACCCTGCTGTATAGAAGTATGCAGCACGCTGTATGCCTGTGTTAGGTCCAGATAACCAGATGGGTAGCCCTGTCGCAGCTGTCGTCTCAGCACTTCACAAAAGTCAGTCTCTAGTAGTGCACAAGCATTATTGATAACAGCACACACACCATCCAGGCTAGAGCTGGTGCCAGCACGACTATAATCAGCATAATAATGACGCATTCTTAAAATAAATGTCTTGTAATCTGTTCTGTTTGAAGTCAAAAGTAATTCTTGAACTGACCATAATAAACAGTGTATTTCTATTGTTAAAAAAACTGTTACAAATGTACCTCCTAAATAGAATTCAAAATACATTACTACTTGAAGTAACCTTCTTGATCTCTTCAGTAGGTTCTAATATAGAGTGGGGTAACTCAATAAATTCTCACATGATCAATCAGCTATAGTGACAAGAACAGTTTCTAAAATATCAAAGTTTTATTTGACACTGATGTGGCTGATTGTCCAAGAACACCTCATTACATTTAGACATTATGAAAATTTCAGACTTGATAAAGACGAGCATTATTTTCATTATTGGGAGTGATAAAGAGCCAAAGACCCTTGCAATAATATTTCCATGCTTCAAGAACTACTACAGTGGACAGAGAAAATCTTGAGGTGTGGGAGACAATACAAAAAGTGAGAAAGTCAGCTGTAGCATGAATGAGTCTGTACACTCTGAACTAAAACACTGACCAGTTCCTTCAAGTTCTTACTTAATGCTTCTTCTCTCACCATAGGGCAAAGAGAGGAATGTTTTGTTACTGGCGACTAGACTATGTCAATGCCATCAGTAATAAGGAGAATTAACACACCTTATATAACATATGAAACCATTTGTGGTACCTGAAATAGAGTTCCTTTTCAACAGAACTACAAACTGACACCAAACCTAATCAAATCTTTTACAGAACTGAGACCAACATAAGTATGCTTTCCTTCAAAATATGAACAATAATTAAAAAGCTGTCCCACTATACACCATGCAGGCACTTGGGGGGAGAGAAGGTATAGCTCCTACTCATTCTTGACCTCGCGCACTAGATGGGGGTGAGTGGTGAGCATCATGCCCCAGCCATACTTTACCCCAGAGAAGGACCCCAGTGCCCACTGGATAGGACATTGGGTGGGCTCCAGAGCCGGTAAGGATACAGAGGCTAGTGCCTCTGTCAGGGATTGAACCCCCACTAGTCCAGTCCATAGCTAGTCACTATACTGAGTGAGCTATATGGGCTCACTAGTTTTAAAAAAAGTGTGAAGTGGGTCCAAGCTGGCTATCTGATTCACGTAGAACAGTAAATACTTTCATTTAAATTAAAATCTGCCTCTCCTACTTCTTTACTTTCTGTATGAAAAAGTAAATACTGATAAAAGGCTGTATTGTTAATAACATCTCAACATTAATACAAGTTAGAACAAATTTTTCATGAGGCATATTACCTAGCCTTACACCTAATAAATAAACAAGATGCAAGATGCATCTATGATTCTCATGCTCTTACCGTATGCATTTCCGGACAATGAAAAAAACATCATCCACCATACTGGATGTGTGAGAGCCCTCTTCCACAGAATCCATTACCACAGCCTTCTTCACACTCTCTTCCATAAAATATCTCTCCAACAGCAGGTAACTACTCAACAGTTCCTGCATTCTATGACATAACTCACTTCCATTAAGCATGGCTTCTAACTCTGATACCAGTGCAGTCCGAGTATCACCACTTGGCACTCCAATCTCTAAGTCATTCTTCAACACACATTAAACAAATAAATAAACATAGGAAGTTATGTATAACTTGTGATAACTTATTTCCTCTAAATGTCTTTGACAAAATAATGAAGCTAGCCAAACTTATTAACATGTTTTTTACATTGTGGCCCTCACACAGTGTTAGATGAGACTCGTACACAATTATGAATGGCAAGTATAGGCCGTTCGGTGGGACATGAGCTATGGCCTTGGTATGTGCAGTGTATCTGCAGCTCGAACAGTGGGTGGGGTGAACTCAGAGCTCAGTTACAAGGCAGACTCGGCCGAGTTCACTTCGTGTGGTAAATTCCATTTCAATAACATTGACCCATTTATAGTAGACCTGTCATATTCACCGTCATTGTTTCTACTCAGCACGAACAGAATGCAAAGCGTGGGCAGAGGTGTAAAGAAAATAGGGGGACGTAGAGTAATACTCAGCCAAAGTAGAGAAATGGTGATAAGTGTTTAAAGTTTTATGAAGAAAGAAGCTGACAGCGGCAATGTGATTAACGTTAATCAAATACAAAATCGTGTTTCTGAAGCTACGCATTTTAAAAGAGTACGAACATAATAAACGAGTGGGAAAATAATTCAGCACACCTCACAAGAAACGGCCAAGAAGGAAAATTGAAACTGATGTAGATGATTTTGACAAGTGTGTAATTCGAAGAACGATTAACGAATTTCACACTACACAAGGCGGGCGTCCTACTTTAAAATCGTTGTTGGCAGTAATTAAGAAAAAGATTAACTTCAGTGGCGGGAAGTGGGCTCTTTAGAAAATAATTAGAGATTTAGGCTTCAGGTGGAGGAAATCGGAAAGTAATAGAAAAGTTCTCATCGAAAAGGATGATATTCGTGCAGCAAGAATATCTTATTTGAGAAATATAAGTCGTTACAGAAATGAGACGACAGTGATACCAACAGTTGTAGCAGTAGTGAGGAAGAGGAGAGGGAGGAAGAAGATGCAGAAGAAGATGATGGGGAATTAAGTGGAATTGAAGCTTTGTAAAATGTTCGTCAGCCGCTGTTAGTAATTCAATCTGCACTGATGTTTTTATGTTCAGTAGTACAGAGAAAGGTGTTCCCCTCCGTGCCCTACTGCCGCTAGCAGACAGCGTCAGTACCCTCCCTCACGCGCAGTCCACAGCTCATCACTGAGCGAACGACTAATAGATAAGGATGTGGAAGGTGATGGTCACAGCCTATTTCAACCAACCTTCATCTCAATTTTTTTCCAGTGGGTTTTTTAATATATATAAAGGAAATCATTCCAGGAAAATTAAAGCTACAGAATGATCTACTCAGAATATGGCATTAATCTGCATGTACTCTATTTTATGGTTACATTTCAAAGTCAGAAAAATTGTTCCAGGTGAATCAAAGAACCAAGATATGAAGTAATCCATTGTGATTGATATTATTACCATATATAAATTAGATTGAAATAAAGGAATGAGTGAGTAAATGATTACTGAAATGAGGGCAGTGCTTTGAGTAACAGACAGCTACAGATTTAAAATATCCTTTCCTTATAAACTGGTGTCTTGACTTACCATGACTCTCCTTCTTATGAAGCGCACATATAGCTCAGCACGTGAATGCATGATGGTAAGCTCCCCAAGCAACAGGTCCAGCTCCTTGGGATCCAGCTTGTCTGTTGGCTTGCTATACACATTATTGGTTCGCATGTATTCATTAACTTGCTGCACTATCTTCTCCAAATGCCGACACTTGCTAAACTCAGCCAGGATTCGCTTGCTCTGGCGATCACATTCTCTCTGAAGATATGAAGCCACTGTTAACAGTCGGCCAGGACCTATAGGATGTAAGACATGGCTGTAAGTTGAGATAACAGAGGTCTTGTCTTCAGTGCTGGAAGATAAGACATTTATATAATACTGGGCAAAATGCTAGAAAAGTTTTCATTTTGTACAACTGGATGAATCTTAATAAAAGAGCTCACATTCATGGTGGCCTTCTGAAGCCAAAACATGTAATAAGTAACGTGATATGAATGTGTATAAAGTGTTGACTAAGTATGCAGTCATCACAAACATCAGCAAGAAAAGCAGAAATCAAAGATTTTGGAATGATATATGACTGAACTGAAGTGATGGTACAGAACAAAGAAATGAGCTAAAGACCAGACAAGAAAGTGACTGTACACTGTTACTGACATCCAGAACAGTTCTGATACCTTCCCAGATTCCTATACAAGGGGCTGTTTTTCCACAGACATAGATGACTGCAGCATAAGATCACAACTTTCAAGTTCCATGGTTAACCCTTTAAAGCCCAGTATACCACCTGATTTAAAATTCAGTAACTGCAGTTTGTCCACAGAGCGTATTTTCGGATTTTGTATGATTTCCGTATAAACAGAGATTATTTTCTCAAACAGAACTGACCAATGACCACCTGATCTTTGTCATGGAGAAGTGTTTTATGTTCTCTGTGTTAAGAACTGACTGTTTAAATATTATTTAAATGTGATTCAGCTTTGAAGGATTACATGTGAAACTTTACATCCAGCTTCCATCCTTGTAGTAAATTTTGTAAACTCAGACATCAAATACAGAAACAAGAAAGGAACATAACAATGTCGCTGTCACATGCAAACACAAACTGAGCAGGATGGTGTAGACATGTACGTGGGAGGTACTCAGCTGGGTTATCAGCCATCCTGACTCTGGTTCTTCATGACTTTTCTAATTTCTCTAGGCAAATGCCAGATTAGTTCCTTGAAATAGGAACTACCACTTCCCAAATCTTCACCTATTCACCAACCACAATCGGCTTCTCATCTTATTCAGTGTTAATACGTAACTTCAACTGAAAGACACTGAATGTGAAGCAAGCTAATTAATCACAGTAATAAATCATACAAACCATAGTATGTCTCGATTAGGGGTTGATGGATCTCAATGACTCGAGCAATTCCCTCAAACAAGAGTGTTATAGTATCGGCATAGATAACATTTGCTCGCTTGTCAGATGTGTTTGTTTCCAGTGCAAGTCGCAGGTTCTTAAGAGCTGTATCCTTCAACTGAGAAACAACCAAATTCAATGAACTGTTACATAAAGCAAATTCAAGGTGATTCTGTACAAGGGGATCAGAGGGGTAAGAGGGTATCATATAAGAAAGCATATACTGTACATACTATAAACATTATTACCAATGGCGATACTTTGTAGCTTGCTGTATCTTTTCCTGTGTTGATAATGTCTTTGGTTTATATAGTATGTGCATTTGTTTTCCTTCTATCCATACAAGCTATAGGCACAGGAAAAAGTGCACAGTTTGGACTTGGGTACAGAAGCAGTGATGAAAAGCTTCATATACATAATATTACCTTTGAACAAAGATATGAGGAAAATCTGACAAGTCCCTCATCCTGCATCCCAAGTAGTGGGAATATTTTAAAAAATCTCTCCACTGATGCCAAATCATCAGCATGTACTGCTTCATCAAATTTCTGAGTGACAACAGCACCTAACTGGGTGGCTGCTTCATGCAGTAATGAAAATGAATTTGTGACACTGGTACAATCTGTAATAAAAGATAATTATTAAATTGGTAGCACAAAATTAGAACTAACATCAGCATAATACATTAAAAGTAACTAAATTTGTGGTACACATTCTTCGATGAAAGCTGCCAAATAAATTCAACTTTTTTAATAGACCCATGGTTCATTGCTGTGTTCACAGAAGTGTACCATACCTTTACATCATATTTTGCCTGATCCACTTTAATATTACCCTTCCAGCTCTAATCAAAATATTTTATAAAATCTCATTATTCTCCAAGAGTGATACATTCTGCTCATATTGTCCTTCTTAATTTATTCACCCTAAGAATATCTGGTGAACAGCACAAACTTTGAACCTACCCGTTACACAACTTCCTGTGTTGCTTCATCTCTCTTAAGTCTAACAGTTATTTGTTCTTAATACCTTTAACTATTTTTCTCAATGGGAAACAATCAGACATGATGCAGTCAGCTACTTCTTATCTTCAGTTTTTTTTCAAGAAAACTGTCCATTGGTTGATTTATTATGTATCAATTTCAGAGTTTTGCAATTCAAATTGAGAACCTTCTGAATATGCAGCAGCACACAACACACATTGGTCACGGTGCCAAACCTCTGAATGACTGCATAAAGAGATTTTATTCATCCCTTTGGTTTCCCACAACTGGGTTTTACTAAGGCAAGTACTATACTAGCACATCAGAAACAAGACTTTCCATACCCTCAGCCACATCATCTGCAGTCTGTTTTAGAAGATGCTGGTCCATGGAAAGAAAGCGATGGACATGGGCAGCTGCTTTTTCAAAATCCTCGTTCCGAAGAGCAGTTTGTACGCCATCACTACATAACTGAAGATCCAGTAAATCATGCACCCGTTGTTGGCACTCAGATACCCTGCTCTGAACAGCACATACAATATAAACACACACACAATATAGAACACTTGTTAAAAGATTCACAATACTGAGTTTTAACTACAGAGATTACTTTGCTTCTAGTCATGTGTGAGGAGAATGCTTCTGTATGGTGAACTGGAAAAGATGGAGAAAGATGTGGCCAAGAAAATATTAACCCAAGACTTACATGGACAGATCATTGGAAACCTAGATCATTCCTAATCAGAAACTCAGTTGTATTATTGCTGTGTCAGTCTGACTAGTTTCAAGGTAATATACACACAATGAAACTTACCCTAGCAATATCAAGCTGGCGTACTTTTGAACTGACATTTTCTGCCAAAGTGGAAGTAAATGTTATCATTTCTGCAAGTTGCTGAGCATCGGAATGAACAATCTGCAGATTTGGTAATACCTTAGTAATGCCACGCAGTTTCGCTTCCAAGTGGCATTGCCTTGAAAGAAGAGTCTCCAGTCCATTGTTTATTTCTTCCTGCAATCACAAAAGCAAAACCTCCACATCCTACAGTACAAGGAAAGACATTACAGGTCAAAATGGCAGACAGCAAATGGTAATACATTGCAGTTAAGTTTCACTAGAAGCCAATGTTTTGTGTACAAAAAACTAAATGAAAACTAAGGTTATGTAGGAACTGTGTGTGTGTGCATGTCCCGGTATTAAAATTAGTTTGATTCATGACATCTGAACGCTATGTTTTCTTCATTAAAGTACAAATTAGACAAATGAATATCTCCATACCACTTCTGTCATTAACATAGCCACAAACATTTCTCTGTATACTTTTAAATTTAGGTCACTACATGCACGAATTCTTCAGAATATCCCCCCTATCTTATGCCATGGGATCCACGTATACAGGTTTGTAAATCAATTAAACATAACCTGAAATATTTCGTGTGAATAAAACCTTCTGCATCATAAACTAATTACTTAAAAGTTTCGTGTTTAAATAAATACCTCTTGAGCCACTAATTTATTGTAGACGCTTTCAATACCATCCGACGTACATAATACGTCTTCATTCTTTCCTAAACTTGCCATCACAAACACAATCACAAAAGACACTCTGCCATTTGCTATTTGTATAGTGTTTATCAATCATGCCAATATAGTAAATTTCGTTACTAAATTGGAAAAGACCTCAGAATGACATAAAGATACCATGGCACCGGTGTTACTCCGGTGGAGACGTGTTTTGGTTTTCACCTGCTCGATTGCAAATTCATGCATGGGTAGTTTCGACAATATTAAATATTCGTTTTCTGTTTGTTCGGCATGAATTTCAATGGAACGTCGGAAACACAATTTCGATTAATTAAATGCTAGGAATAACTAACATAATAGCATGTCATACTTGAATACTAACGTCGAGATCGGTTGTTTGCAACATAAGATTTTCTGTTCTCTCATTTATTCACAGCGGCAAAACGATATGGCGGTAGCAATTGGAGCCACTGTTTTAACAACTGTCGAACTGGAACGTTTACTACCATCCAAATTACTCAGTTATCCCTTCCTATTAGTAATACACATATTGTTAGTTATACAGACCTGAGGATAGCTGTATTTGAGATGTAGCGCCGTGTAGTCTGGTATAAATTAACCGTGATCAGCATGATGGCCTAATGATGGACATTGTACCTCTGAACTGTCAGTCAGTTTCTACCAAGTCTAGGAATGTGCAGTATTCCAGACAGTTATCTTCATACTTGCCTCCACATGAACCTAAATTTCACTTTCACAAACGTGGTCCCTGGTACTACACAAGAACTAACTCCACTTTTAAAAAAACAAATGTATGAACTTGTTTAGTTGCATAAAGTCTATATTGTAGCATCCTGGTGTGTATGTTGATTCTTGGTATCACTGCACTTGTATCCATTGGGTGAAAGTTTCTCAGCAGTTCCTATATTGTAAAGGGCAGGGTAGAAAAGAAAAACATACACAACTAAACTCAGGTTGGAATTTTCAGTTTATGTCATATAAAAATATTTATGATGGACTATGGGCTAGGATTATAGTTCAAGGATCTTTTTAAAGAGGTAGAACAAGCTAAACTTGAAGCTCCACAATGGACTCTTTACCTTGTGGAAGATCACTTGAGTATGCATGTTCATAACCTGCTTCATCTTAATTCACATGAAAATAAATTTATATTTAGAAACATATGTGTGCACTACTATACAGCAATTCCACATTCATTATCTTACACCAAAATCAATAATAAATGACTTAGATAAGTATGCATGATATATTACTGTGATTCTGCATGATGTACTCTGCAAACTACTTTGATCCATGCAATGCAAACAATTTATGCAGTTTTGTGTTTATGGAACTGCTAAATTATAGCAAATGGTTCTTCTCAAATGATTTTGCATGTCATCACTAAAGTGTATAATTTTTAAGAATTAACTTCATTTTCAGGGGGGCTCAACAAATATGTTTGTCTATTTATCTGCAATGAGTGACAATTTACAAATGGCAAGTACAAAATCATTTTAAGATATCTCATCTTTATAAGTAAAACATCAAAGTACATGACAAGTGATATTTTTATTTAATCAGTGAATCTGTTTTCTTCAGTCACAGTCACTACTACTTTCAGACAGTTCTGCTTCTATGAGTTCCTGCCGTTTAACCTTCTTCTCTCTTTTTGTACGATCCAGACCCGTTTTAGAGGTGCGGAATACCTCAACAGCCTTCAGCTTCCTCTTCAAGGCATTTATTTTATCTCGCTCTCTTTGTGGAATAAATTCTCCACTAATGTCAGGTATATCACTAGGTTGACTCTGCTCATGCACAGTACCAGACTCATGACTTCTTCCTCTTCCTCTGCTTCTTGCTTTACCATTATCCGGCCGAGTTTTCACATTTGTGTCCGTTTTCTTTTTTCTGCACAAAGAAATGTGGCCACTCTTACTTCCTTCTGAAATGGGCTCTTCACTAACAAAACTGCCAGCCCTCCCCAAACGATGAACAGCCTGCTGCACACGTTTACTCAATTTTCCTTCTGTTGCTTGAAGTTTCGGTATTACTTTGAAATATGAATCCAAAGACATCTGACTCTACAAACATGAAAACAGGAAAATAATAATTAAAAAATACAGTGATTTGAAAATGACATACTATGGGACAGTACATTCCTTCACAGTAGTGTTGCCGTGATGACATGACATAATGACTGTTAGGTAATGTTAACAGCATAATGACTAAGAGCAGAGTTACTATGTACCAACTATTATGTTGGAACTGTGGAAGAGATGGGGTAGTGGCAACTGGTCAATTTTCATATACTGTATTGTCACACAAGTTATACCTTTCTTTCCTCTAGCTTCTTCAAAACAGGGAGCAAAATCTCATCTGTCTTAGTTTTCGTCCAACCAAACTTCTGTCGAGTAAAGTCTCTAAGAGATGTTAAATCTGGTGATCCCCAAGAAAATGTCTCTTTCGATTCATCTACTTTTGGGTGTAGGTATGCATCTACCACTGCCACACTAGGAAATCCTGAAAGTAGTAATGAGAAATATGAACATATACATTTTAAAGGTAATCAGTTCATTTCCTCCATTCAATATCACAAGTTATGTAAGCACTGCAACAAAGAATAATGATGTTATAGCAAATGGAATGTGCATAATATACAGACTGTGTGTGTGTGTGTGTGTGAAAGCCAAAGGTATAATCAAAGATGAAGTGCAGGGGTAAAGAAAATATGGATCATAAGCTGGAAGTGACCTGCTAAAAGATTCAGTGACACCCATGGTGGTGATCAAATACTGCCTATAATAACGTTAATTTTTCATATGCAGTGAAGAGAGACTGTTGTAACTTATAAGGAAAAATACAAATTAAGTGTCTGATGGAAATGAAAAGTTTTGAGATACCCAGCATATATATTTACTAGTTTAAATTGCTACACTGAAAACTGAGAATAAGAAAGTGAAGTAGTGTCCACTCCTGATTTGGTGTTGAGTGTGATACTAATCATAGTTTAGCAGATGTTTGTTATGAAGATGATGAGTTTCCTGTAGAGGTGCTGCAGCTCTAACGATCCACTGACGCTGGAGAAGGGTGAGATCCAAAGTGCAGCAAAGTTTGCATCTCTTGAAATAAATCCCAGCTAATTTTTAATTCAAGGTGTAGAACTGAGGAGAATCTTGGCAAAATTTACCGCTGGGACATGACAATGCCATCTCACTCTGTACCCATATTAAGGAAATTACTTGCAAAACAAAAGTTTTCGCTGGTTCTCATTTCATGCTTATCTAGTTTGGTATGCAGTAAGCTTTTTGTTCCTAAAAAAAACAGCCTTTAATGGCAAGAGATTTCTAGAGGTTCTGACATCCATAGGTTACAAAGTACAACATGGTACATGACATAGTAACTGAACATCCTGAAAGAGGAGTACCAGAAGTGTGTCAGCAAATGTCAGTGTAAATGAAATCACTGTGCAATATCAGTACAAATCTATTGAATACTGAAACAGGTGGCACATATAATTACCACTGGATTTTAAAAGGGGAAGGTAGTAAATGCTATGCACAGTAGCATGTATAGATCATGCAAAAGATGGTGTAGTGAAAGAGATAGTAACTGCATATACCTTCCACAAATTGCACATCTTTTAATTTGTTTTTTAGTGATGTCTTGCCTGGACCCACAGTCATTCCATCATGCCACCACTCTCGGAATTTCTGAAGACCACTGAGAATGTTGCTGTTATCTCTGCCATCAGTAGGAAATGCTGCTAGGATTTCAAGTGCAGTAACTGGCCCCACACCTTGAATCCCTGGTGTATAGTCACTACCAACCAACAGTGCAAGCAGTACCAACTGCTGTCGCTCAAGCTCTGCAGAACATAAGCCACATGAGACTGATGTGTTTTACAGCAGGAGATAATAATCTTGGAAACAACTAAATATATATGGATAAAATCTGGTACAGTAAAGTCTATACCAAAGCAAATTTAATTATGGTTCATACTGATGCAATATAATATCTACTTTACATAAAATTTAACTATGCAGATGGCTGGCTTCTGGGTTGTTGCACTGTATAGTCTGGTAGAAGTTTACTGACGTTTCAGAGGTGCTTGCTTCTTTCTATTACCAGACAAGGTGCAACAGCTAAGAGGACAGCCGCCTGCACACCTGTCATGATGAGAACCTCAAGTCTTACAAAGTTTATCAGATTTTTAAAATACTGCTCATCATACAACAAGTTACCACATAACTTAAAATACAGTGCCTATAAAGATATACAACTTCCACTTTCAATATGATATATATGTAGTGAAATAAAATAAAAAATAATCTATGACTTGGCTGTCTCTAGTAACAATAGTTTAACCAAAATTTGTATCTGCAAGAAATGAGCACCAAAAGTAATGAAGGAATGTAAAAATGCAACAAATACATTGAAAGATATTAGTACTCCAAACATTTTAATTATTGTTTAATTATAACTGTACTAACAATTACATAATGACTGAAATTCTAAAATTCAATATAACAAAGAGGCTTACTAAAACATTGCTTTATATCTGATGCCTTGAAACACAGTACATGTTTCTTCTGGTTGAAAAAGTTCTTGTACACCTTCTGTCCACCAAACAGCCATACATCACTGTCATCAGTAATGGTGCCATCAGTAAGGGACAGTAAGTCCAAGAAGGCACACTGGGCTTCTGCCTCCATTGGAGCTACAATGTATGGAATGCCAAACAGCTGCAGTAGTTCCTACTGGCACAAATATAAGTTGAAGTTAGTCCCTTACAGAGATCATAAACTAAAGCAGTACACATTGTGGATGTTTGTCATGTAACTTTCTTTTACACTGTGTGTTTGTCTTTGGTGCATAACACCCTTACATAAATCACAAGCTAAAGCAGAATATTGTGTGGATTTTCTTTGTCAGATAACTCTCCTATACAGATCATAAGATGAAGCAATACAATGTATGGGTTTGTTTTGTTACATATTTGACAGGAGTTTGATAATTAACCCTTTGGAGCCGAATTGCATCTGAATAATATTTAAGAATCCAATCCATACCACAAAGAAAACATGACTATTCACTAATAAAAAAGATCAACTGGTTAATGCTGTTTATTGTGGGCATCATACAAAACTCATAAATTCAAAATGAAAAGTTACAGACTGTTGAAGCAGGTGGGACACAGTTACTATTTGACTTTACAGGGTTAATTAATGAGGAATGGGGTCCATTTGTTTCTTTGTTAATATGTAGCATCTCCCTCCAGCCCCTTCTTAAAAAATGATAAGAGACTGAAACAAACAACAGACTAATCTTTATTCTATTATTTGAAAAAATACAGAATGTGAAACAATATGGTGGTCACATGAAATATCTTTACAGTTTATTTCAGTCTGATGATTATAATATACATGATTTCTAATAACACAATGGTACAGACACAACAGGAATCTTTAAAAAAATTATCATTGCAACTAGGCATGTTTGTATGATGCACATATTGAGGAACAGAAGATGCACTGCAGAAAAATTAAAATTTTAATGCATGTTCTGTGAACAACAAGCCTTCAGAGAGCTAATACCTGTGCCTCCATGTGCATTTGGTCAGTTATGTTGGCTGCCAATCTCTCTTGTTTGCCTCTCTCTGCCAGTAAGTCTAGATGCTTCTCTTCAATAGAGGTCTGAAAAGAACAATTAACCACTGCACTGACATGTAACAAATGACTTACAGTATCAACTGATCCTCCAAATACGGCTCAATACTTTACATGTTACTATACACATGAACTGTCAGAAACTAATTAAAAGCACAAGTTACTCTTTATACAGGTAGTCCTCGATTTACGCCGGGGATGCATTCCTGGACGAACCGGCATAAACTGAATCGTGTAAATTGAAACTCTTTTATAATGTAAATCATTGGGAAGTCAATGACATGCATTCCCAGCACCCAAACATTGATGAGTAATATAATGGCATTACATTTAAAGCTCTGAAATAACGTAAATAAAATAAAGGGAATTTAAAAAATATATTTTATACACTTACAATCGGCAATTCGTTGCTCCCCGCGATTCTATTGCAACAATACATCCCACATCCAACTAGCCATGTGCTGCATTGTTTTCAAGAAAGAAAGCATCAAGTACATTACACCAGACAGCATTCCCCTTTTCAGCCTTGGTATTCTGTCCAAGTATTTGGTTTATGATTTTCAAACACCCACTCTGTAGTACACCTAAGCCTATGTCCAAAAAAAATTCCCAAATCCCATGTCTTAAAATCAATAGTGACCAACAGTAAGTTGAATTCTTATGAAACTCTTAAAATTACCCAAGGTAATCAATATTTTAAGACCTCATATAATTATGCTTCCACCTGGCTGGGGAAAGTTCAAAATAGGTCTCAGTCTGGACTGCAGCAGAACTGGACAGCAATTACACAATAGCATTAGGAACTGGATAGTACTGATAATTTGGCTGGACCATTACATTGCACTCTGCCTCATATCTGGGAGGTCCCGGGTTTGATTATAGGCCTCGATGCTGCATATTCAAACTGAGATTGCTCACAGGTTTCCTCAGTTCCCCAAAGAAAATTCTGGTAACAAGCCAAATCCTTCCCAGTTAATTATAATCATCTACTCATTAGATGCTACATAACCTGTACAACTGAAAGCATCACTGATAAATTAAGAAACAAAAAGGCACAAAAGCAATGTCTGTACCTGTAACTTTTGGAGTTCTTCAGAGGATAATGTGGTTGTGGTCACTTGAGGCTTCTTAGCTTGTTCTTCTGTTTCTATGCCAGAGATTATACCAACATCCCTTTTCACTTCAAGGTTTTTCTGTTTACAGTCATCCTGATTTACAACATTCCCCATCAGTTCTTTTCCTCCCTTTTTCAGTTCAGATTCAGTGGCTTCTTTAAGACCATTAATTCCACTGCTAATGTCTTCTTCATCGAATCTATAATTTTCTTTTCCCCCTGAACCTGTATGTACGATGTCAACACTACAAGACAGACTGATACCTGTATCTTTCGTCAGTTTATTATTTACTGCTGATAATCTTTCAGATGTTTCTGCACAAAAAATATCAGCAAAGATGTCATCTTCAATTTCAGGTATTTTGTCATGCTTTATTAGTACTTCCAAAGTATTCTTCTCTGAAGCTGTACTGTGAACTGGCAGTGTGGCAACATCTGTTACTTCAACAAAACCTGTATCACTGTCACTGTCACTGTCACTGTCACTGTTCATTTTTTCACCCTCATCATCACTATTCTTCAATCCATTTGCAACTGGGCTTAATACAGGAAGAGAAATGTTGTCTTTCTCTGTTAAGCCCACTCCCTGCTTTGCAGCAAAACTGTTGTTGTCAATGATTTCATCATTTAATACATTTCCCTTCTGTTTATGTAATATGCTGTTCATGTCACTAGTACTGCTAACGCCAATTTTACTACAGCTTGCTTCAGTTGTATTACTAACGTCAGTTCTACTGCCACTTGCTTCAGCTATATTGCTAACAGAGGTACTAATACAAGTTGCTTCACCTATTTTATCCTGTACCATGCTACAGGTAAGGGCATCACCATGACCTTTAAGAGCTATCGCTTTGCTTCCCATTCCAGATGTCGATGGTTGATCAGGAGACAGGAAGTGTTCGCTATTTTGTTGCACCTCTCTTTCCACAGCTTTCTGGTATTGGATAACAGCCAGGATTTGTTGCTGTGTTAGTCCACTATTCTCAAACATGAAATTCTGGGCCAGCTTTAGGCTAACTTTGTCACTATTTACTGACGTCTCTTGAGATGAAGCAAAATCTTCCTCTGAATTTGATGACCAGTCTCCCTCAGACTTTTGTACTTCCAATTCCTTGTGCAGAATTGATTCCTGTACCGCTCTGAGATCACTGTCAGATTCACTCTCATTATCATTAACTTTACAGCCTTCCTGAGTCTGACTGGATGAAGAAGCATTAATATTGGTTCCCTTTGAACTGCTCTTTGCCAGTATCTGTTTTCCAATCTCTGTAAAACAAGTAAAACATGGGTTAGCAATTATCAGAAATTAGGTTTCAATCCTGTGACAAACTCCAGATAAATTTTTATTAACTGTGTCCTACAGACAACACATTTGAAAGTGGTTTCAGTGGAGAAATTAAAAGCTTGCTGTTAGAGAAACTTTTTGAGATGATTTTGTTAGCCATTCACCTAATATACGAGGCGCGTCCCAAAAGTAAGTTTCCCACTCGTCCCACAGCTAGAAAACCTTATATTGCGCGAAGCGACTGTGCGTACGTGATAGAGCAATGACGTAGCATGGCGCATGCACTAACGGCACTTCCCGCATTCTCACAGTAGCATCGTTGCAGCTGTTGAAGATGGAGATTCTTATTCCAGCTCCCGCCGACTGTGAAGTGCGGTCAGTGATAACGCTAGGCCGCACACGGCTCGACGGACAGCAAGTCTCCTGCAGGAGTTCAGCTTGGAGGTGTTTAATCATCCACCCTACAGCCCGGACCTCGCTCCCAGTGATTTCCATCTTTTCCTACACCTCAAGAAATTCCTGTCCGGTCAGCGTCAGCGTTTTGAGAATGACAGAGAGGCGGAGATGGTTGTCACACAGTGGTTCCAATCCCAGGCGGCAGACTTCTACGACACAGGTATTCAAAAGTTGGTCCCACGGTATGACAAATGTCTCAATTCCGGTGGCGAATATGTTGAAAAATAGCTGGACACTTGCTGTATCTGTTGCAATAAATATTTCCTTGAAATTGTGTTTTGTTTCTGTAAACGGCCCCAGGGAAACTTACTTTGTAGACCAGCCTCGTATATTGCATAAATCAAACTACTAATTAAGTTTTAGAAGACATTATTGTTAGATTTTTATACACTGTAATTACTGAGGCAACAGTAAGTAACTCTATTGAACTGGGTGTGTCTTGAAAAGTTAACAGTAACTCAGCTACTTACTAAATTATCTGCCATTTATGAAACCAAAAAATTCATTATAATTTTCACAACAGCTTGCCAAAAGTTAATATTCTCAGCCAGATAAATCCATTTCACATGGTCACATCCTATATTTTTATGATATGCTTAAACATTATCTTCTCAACTGTGCCTAAATTTCTTATGTGGAATCTTGCCTTCAGTTCTCCTGACTAAAATTCTGTATGCATTTATCATCTCAATGATGCACGTTGTATGCCGTCTTACAATGTTTAGCCATCCAAGTCCGAGGCCCTGTGTAACATTCTGTAACATGCTACTTTCTTATAGTGTGTGGGTGCTGGGCCCCCAGCCAACATCCAAGCTAAAGAACTACTCCTTGTTGGCTTTCTGCAACCATCATAAAGAAGTGGAAGGAACTCTTTTATCTGAATAAATAACAAAAACATTCTTCCTCAAAATTTGCCACTAAGAAAAGTTGCCTCAAAGTCAGGTAAATGTGGTGATCATCACAACAGTCAACATGGAGACTGAATAAAGTTACCTTTCACATATACATAGCGTGTGATGTTATCAGAAGCTATTCTCATCCCAATGTTAGAATCAGTAACAACACCCTGTTCACTGAGCAACTCTTCCAGCTCGCCCAAGCTGAGTGACCGACCACCCATCTCTCTTTCTGCATCCTCAAGTGAAACCTGAATAGACCGGCGCTTCAGTAAGCGAGTCATCTGATAACTTGAGAAGTCACCAGATTCCTGCCAAACACAGCAATATGAGGTGCAAACTGATTAATATGTAATTAAATAACACTGCACCAACTATAATGGCTATTAGCAGCAAAAATGATGATAAAAATAGTTTTGGTGCAAAGGAATAATAAGACCATGAGACAAATGTATCATATATTCACATAACAGAAAATTCTTCACCAGTTCTACTGAATTGGATGAAATGGTCACTTTGAAGAAGAAGAAAAAAAAAACTGGCCAAAATGCAGTGAGTCATGCTCAGTAACAGATTACAGGGGAAATTCAAATTATTATATTTACAGCAACTGAAAGTTGTCAACCATCACACAGCAAAACCATTGTATAAATATCAAAAGAAAGAGTTTATAAATGAAAGCTAATGTACAGTGTCAATTAGTATATATGAAAACAGTTCCTAGCATGTAGTGTACTAAAAACAGAAACTATACCAATACATGAAGTATCTTCCAGCTATTATTCAATAAGATACCAGAACAAAATTCAAGATAGAATAAATCAACATTCACAATTAATTTAGACTGTAATCAGATATTTGGATATAATTAAGAAGTATATCTACAATTTTAATGATAGTATAACAAACCTCTGTAAACCTTTAATAATTTTTACACAATATGTACACCTGATGATGGAAACGCTGGTACCAAAACCTGTTGGGTAACAAATTTTATTATTTTAATATTTACCAATAACAACTCTGGGGCCCATGTGGCCTCATATCTGAAGAGTAAAGCAGCCAAAGTCAGAAGCAGACCACTCACTTCTAACTACAGCCAAGGTTAAGAATGCATTATGCCATGCATCACCACCATTTCTCCGTATCTTCATAACATGACAATGAACTTCCCAGATCAAACAGTTAAGATCTTTACCTTTGGCATCTCATGCAATCGTCCCCAAGAACTTTGTTTCCTTGTCTCCTTGAGTTCACTGAGAATATCATGTCGTACATCTGCAGGTAGTGATTTGAAGTGTGAACTATATACATCTACTGCATGCAAATCTGTCATCATCCAGTTTTTGTGGGAGTACAGTTCTTCTTCAGAACTTAATGCATCTTCTTCGCATCTATAAATTGAAATATGTCTTTCAACCTTTGAATAATAAGTAAAGTGCAAAGGAATATATCTGGATATAAAAATTATGCTGGGAAATGTTTCATACATTCGTAACATCCCAATTATATCACTAACAAACAAGGTGCTAAATGGCAATACTGTTTGCTTCCTTTACATTCTGTATAACTCCATAACACAAGATTCTAGACCAAATAAATGTTAAATGACTGGTGATAGGTAACCTTAGTCCATGTGTATTTTATTCGCTGCATGGTACTTTTCCAGTATTTCTGCTCCTCCACGAGTCTTTTGCACCAACGTGACCTATCCTTGTTTGGACTGGCTAACCTCTTAGGGTAGAACAGTCAAGGGCATACATAGTTGGGGCTCTCTCATTCTGAAATCCACCCAATGTGGCACTACTAGCAAAATGTTACGATAACTGATTGAGGAGTGGAGATGGAGGGGAGAAGAAACATAAAACAAAAACTGTGCATGATCTCTGTGTGGGAAGCTCATATATTTCAAGAAGTACAACAGAACTTAATGACCTTAGCAGAATGACACATACTAAAATTAAATTTACCCAACAAGTTTAATGTAAATTCAAGCAATAAATTTCATCAATAACAATCAAGTGATTTGGGGGATGAACTGTGTGTGCGCGTATATGGATCAAAAACAATCATGACCTTCCAATTGTTTCCAAACATAGAAAGACAAGAATTTTCAGCTTACCCAGATAATGTCTCTTCCATTTTTTTATTTTCTGGAGGCAACTCAAACATGTCATTCTCCTTACGCTGTGTAATACTAAGGTCAATATTACTTGCTTTACTGCCAAGAACTCGTTTCAAAGCGGTGTGTTTAACAAGATTCTTCAGTAGTTGTTCTCGAACTCGATCAGCTTCTATTTCAGCTTTGCTCTTGAGCTGGTTTCTTATGGCCTGTGAAATTTAAACGTGATGAGCACAGAGACATACTCTATATCTTCAAAGTCATTTGACCACAAGAGTGCTCAATCTAGAAGGTATTTAATAAACAGACGACTTCTGGATAATTATTACATTCTTATTATTGAAAAGTCTCCATTTTTTGGCCTTGGCTTCATTTCCTCAAAAACTATTTTGTATTTGCTATTTTATATATGTTTGCTTCTTATATTATTCAATGGTGCTACATCAACTGAGGGAATTATGCAGAAAAAAATAAAATTTGGTACAATTATAATGGGTGAGTGAGTAGTGAAATAACATGTGGAGTGAAGCAGTTGTTGTAACAAAATGGCATCTGGAGATGATAGAGTAAAATTACAAGAAGTCTTTCGATAATTAGTTCATAACTAAGGATTTAAATTATGTACTGTCTTTGCCGGTTTACTTTGCATCTGCATTATACTGTAGTAATTTTGGCTTGGTTTGTTATGGCTTGATTTATATAACAGGATGGTAAAGCACTGAACAAATAATGTCCTGAATGTTATATCAATTTAATGTTGGTCCATATCACTTCAACACAATCCCTACTTTACATTAACCTTCAGCAACCACATGTCGCTGCTTACAAGGGATCTAACTGGCCCTGCCTGGCAATGTGTCACACTGGCACACTGCTAAACTGCTAAACCCCACAGTTAAAGTGAAACCAAACTTCACAGATTTTCACAGCAATCGATAATCACGTAAATCTGTATGTGACATAAAATATAAATCTCATCAGGATCTACAAATTTCATTTCAAAAAGTTCTTGATTTAGTGAAAATTTAACCAAATACAAGGAAGAATAAGTTCTGACCAAACAGTGTGATACCAGTGGTTTAATTTATTCATAATAATAGACTTGAACTGTAATAAATTAATATCAAAGCCAGTGTGATATGTGCAAAATCTAAAAGAATGCATTTAGAAAATATATATACTCCACAGGACTACAGCTTATCTTCTTTAAACTTTTAATATAATATATTCTATATCATACTGTAATAGCACCACATTTTTGACAAACCCCTTATGAGAGCATATTTATAATTAGTTTTATTGCAATATTTCCACAATTAAATCATAATATATACATGACTGAATGCTGCAATATATACCCTTACTAAATGTAACATACTGGATTAGTATTTTTCAATCTCTTCCTGTGAAACTTCTTATTCCAGAAGAGTAAAAAGTTTGTCCTGCTATGTGCCATAAAGGCGCTTGGGGTGAGTGGAGGTATAGCTCCTCTCTTTGTTGACCTTGGCACTAGATGGGGGTGAGTGGTCGGCATCACACCCAAGCCGGCTTTACCCCCGAGAAAGGACCCCGGTACCCATTGTAGAGGAGGTTGGGTGGGCCCCAGAGCCGGTCTGGACGCAGAGGCTAGAGGAAAAATCCTCTGCCCCCGTCGGGGATCAAACCCCGGTCGTCCAGCCCGTAGCTAGTCACTATACTGACTGAGCTATCCCGGCTCATATTCCAGAAGAATAGTCAGCATCTTACCGCCTTTTCACCTATTCTCTGCTTCACCAATCATCTAGTATGTATTTATAACAAATCTGTTCATCATGTAAGGATGTCCCTGGACATTGTTCAGTCAATTGAGACTGTGTCTACAGCATTTTAAAGGCTGGCTGTCTTCAACTTCAAGTAAGAAACAAGCACTAACTCTCTTTAGTAGGCCTGATAGAGTAAACACTTCTTTTCAATCCTTGTTTCTTACCTAAATTTACTCACAGCCAGCCTCCAAAATGCTGTAGACATAATCTCACTACAAACAATATCTAACAAACATCATTACATCATGGCATTAGACTACTGTCACAAACCTGCCCACATTGATAAAATGTAATTCCAATCATGAAGACACAGAATAATTGTCACATATTAAATAAAGATTTCTAATGTATATACCACTGAATTATTTGTGATAAACTTCTTAAGCATTATTGAACAAGTGCACATATAAGATCAGAAAAGTGGGGAAAAAAACAGAAAACATTCAATATCACTGTTGACATTAGCTGACAGCCACAAGCAGCCTACAAAATGCAAGATGGATTTTCCAGCTTTACTGTATCCATAATAAGTAATTCAGATGAATACTGATGGCAACACTTTTTCAAATAATGAATCTGTCCCCTATAACCAAACAGGAAAAAAATATAGTTATTTATTTTTACTGTAAACAGGAGTGATTTTTCTGATAGTTCATTTTACAAAATACTGCACAACGTGACTCAGGCAAGGAATCGTTACGATCCACATGTTGAAAACCATTGTTCTACATGTCATTACAGCTTTCTTGGCTGTTTGTGAGCAATTCTGTTCTTTATATGATTGCACATCATTAGCTCACAAAGCACAGCCAGCATGCAAGGTCAATTCTGACAAGACACAGTTCGGTGAACAATAAGATCGTGAATAGATGGGAATGACAAATAAATATATATGAAATGATAATACAAATATGTATTAGTCCCTTCTTTACACAAATAACTCCCAACATAATAAAACAACACAACACTCATATCCTTTGGTTGCAATGCATGCCACATGTGCTTAATGCCAGTTGGTCAATGTTGGAAATGCAAACAAAATTTTGGTCATAAAACCTAATGGAACAGACCATTTCAGAGACCTAAGTATAGGTTGGATGATAATATTAAAATGGATCTTAAAAGAATTTGTGTGACAGTTGCAGAATGGATTTGTGTTGTTCAGGATAGGGACCAGTCATGGGCTCTAGCGAACATGGTAATGAACCTTGACACTACATAGAAGGCAGGAAGTTTCTTGACTAGCAGAACAACTATTAGCTTCTCAATGCCTCTTCTCCATGGAGTTACTTAGTTGTATGAGAATAACACAACAAATACATACCATAGAAAACATAACTTAAACTAAAACAAAAATTCAGAAGATTAAATAACAGAATACGCTGTCAATGAAAACTGTATTGGTTTAAACTAGAATAAAATGAATGAAGCAAATGAATGACACAACAAAAGCAAGCAAAGCAATTTTTCTACAAAAAAAAGTGAGAAGAAATCAAGCAACAAACATGGAGACATAAAGGTCTGAGAATAAAGTGTTAGTTCACATTTGAATAAGGAAATACTTGCCAGTTCCCACAACAACTATAATTATCATAATTCAATTCTCACACAATGACAGGAAGTCAAGGTATGTGTATACTAGATAGAATAACCTTTTGCTGATGAGAAGCTTAATTACATTGGGGGTCATGAGAACATGCAAGCTAGCTAGTCCAGGAACTTACGACAGTCTGCTTCTTCAAGTGGGGGACTCCACCATCAAACACAAACACTGGCTTAATCCTATAGAAGAGAAGCTTACAAATACGGTGAAACAGTCCAAGGAGATGGGCGTTAGGCAAGGGATTCCCATGTGAGTCTTGGAAACCCTTCACTACTTGGTGCAGCCAAATGGACACATCTATGATTATGTTAAGGTCAGTGCTTTATCATAAATTATGAAAAGAAGTTAAGCATGCTCAACATTATACAAGCTATTTCATCCGTATCCAGTAAGCTAACCAGAATAAAAATACAATATTAATGAATGATTTTTTTGGAAAAAGAACAACACAGGACATAAAAAAAGATAATCCTTAATATTATAAATCAGGAGCTTCTATGCAGCTTAAATTTAAAATAACATTCATATCTTCCTTACAAGGTCTAGGTTTATAATACATGTCCTGTGGTTACACACACAAATTCATAACATAATCTGAGTGATTATAACCAACAAATGTTATGTAAGGCTTGTGATAAGTCAGCAATAACAACTGAACCAATTATGCAAATTAATACAATCACACACAAAATAAAAATTATGACCAGTAAATATTTAACTGTAAGAAATTTACGTTGAACCATCTTCTCAGAATAGAAAACATAGTAGATGTATGGTCTCTCAAGACTGAAAACAAAATATTACTGAAATGTTCAAAAACCGAGCTTAAATTAGTACTTAATTTTCATAAACAGTTTACCCAAAGGAAATCATAAGAAAAGTATATATGGCCACAACCCTCCTAATACCATTTTGTCATTTTGACAAAGTGTGGATTTTCACATCAACCTCATTTTTCCTACACCCCAGTAAACATTCAATAAGATATTACATAAGAGGGGTAGCTACTTTATGTTCACAATTATGAATATATAAAAAAAACATTTTACACTTGTGTGATGCAACAAACAGTTGTTCTGTTTTTATATAAGTCCTCTTCTTTCACACAGACACAACACCTTGCCGAAGTTCTGATATGAAGATACTTGAAGCTAATTACTTTCTATAGTAATTGTTATTTTGGTGAAATTTATCAAACTACTTGGTATATTATTTATTAATAAACTAAGGAACAGACTAAAGCATGTTTAGCTTCAAATTGAGCAATGCAAGTATTGTGTTATTGAACTAAAGGATTTTTGTGGGGAGAACTAACATTACATGAAAGTTTTTTGAGAAAAAATATTCCAGAGTAACTAAATAATTTTCAACTGTTAGCATATGTAATTGTATCTTATTATATAAGTTTCCATAACTTGCATGTCTCAGTTATCAAAATCATACTTTACAAAATAATTTCAACTATAAAGAGATGACAATGTGTATTTCATTCATACTCCCAAAAGAACTGTTCAATGATGTACTAGCAAAAACTGAAGACTCATCTCAATGCTTGGAGGTATTAAGAAAATAGCAAAAATGAGAAACAACATAAAAATCAAACTGTGCAATTTTGTCACATATTATTAATCACTATCAACATATACCACAATTTGACACAATTAAAGGTACTGTAACTTGCAAACACATTCTTCCCGATCATAAAAAGGATACCAACTGCAAGCACCTTGTTTTCCAAAGTTTCCAAGGGCACTGGTTTCCCTGATGGATCAAGGAGCTTCCACAAGCCATTCACACCCATTGCTTTGTACCAAACACAAGCACTAACCTAAAATATCACCTTCAAAGAAGAACAGAAAATATATTAATGACTCAAACACCATAAATATCTTCAAATTAATGTTCGAAGCCAACCAGCTGATATCACAAAATCCGGGGTCATTCATACTATGTATAATAATTGTGAGGGGAGGAATACTGCAGCTTGGGAAAGACGGACTTGGCCTTGTACTTGTAGGAGGAGCTAGACTCATGTATTTTCCCATGGGAAAGAAAACTAAAACAATTTATGAGGGGAAGTGCTGAATAGGGGAAGTGGGCATTATCTGTGTTACGTACCATCTCAAGCTTAAAAGTAGGATCTCTTAAACCCACACCCCTCAAGACGCGTGAAATATGATACTTAAAAGCGACAAAAGGAACCTGTACCAAGAGACAGAAGAGGAAAGAGGGCAGTCTCACATGCTTTGACAAAGCATAGATTTTAAATTAAAATTTACGTGCATGTTATGTCCTCTGTTATGAAATTGTCTTCATTCTGTACGCTCGGAACCATAAATCTGTATGCAAGGGACAATGACGAGGAAGATTATGATGATAGTTTTTGCTACTATCACTTGAATGTTCACCACGCTTTAAGCTTCCACTTTATTCATATGGTACCATACTGATTGATGACGTACTGTTGACCACGGCCAACTTCGTTATAAGGTTAGAATTCCTCTTATGAGGTTTAATATGCTACGAGTTTTTACTTCCTCTGCAGTGCTCTTAATATCAGCAAATACTGTCACTCTATATTTTTTTTAAAACGTCCAGCCATAACTTTCTTGAGGTACTCGTGAAAGACGTATTGTTCTTCCCAATCCTTTTAAGTAATGTGAAGGATATAAACAGCTAAATCACCAGCATCCGACATGCATAGCGGATTTACTGTCAGTGTATTTGGTTATTTTCGTTGTTAACTGTGGGTTGGCAAGATGAATTTGTGGTCAATTCTTGTACAGGTTAGTCCTAAAAATAATAACTTTGACGGATGGGAAATATTAAAATATTTTTGGGACACGTGTTGCCGCGTGTTACATACACTAAAATATTTCATAGTGTAGTGCATAAAAATATTACCCCAAATTTCCTAATATGCAATAGCGAAGTGTGTGTGTGTGTGGTGGTGTCTCTTGGTACAAAAAATACATATGTTGCTAATATACTCGTGGTGAAACTGTACATCCTCCGAACCAGTCACGCATCACTCAACACTTAAAAGTACTTTAATTTTCTCATTTCTCTTTCATTTAAATTGCACACACATAACGGAAAGTGCTGTTTATATTTGAAGTTGAGATTTGTTCAAAATCTGTTTCCGTTTAAGACAATCTTATATGGAGATTATTTAGCTCTTGGAAGTCTCTACGCCAAGCGGTTGTCAGATACAAATCTAGGGAAAGTCATTTTCTTCATGTTGGCAGCCGACGACTTGCGTGGGAAAGGGGCCGTGGGAAATTCTCATCACGAGCAGGTGTTTCTCAAATGATGTTTGTGAAGTAAGCTAGAATGGTTTGCCAGTACTCTAAATCAATGATTTTGTACAGTGTGTGAACTGGAAATGGCAAGTCCATGCAGTAAATATTGCTGTTTAAGAGAGTTAAGTGAACTGTATTTTAGTTGAAGAAACTCGTGTGTTGTCTTTGAAAGGTTAGTTAAGTGGGATTTAAATTCGGGTAAGGTTGGTCAATATTTTCGAAATATTTTAGTGTGTTTTGATTATAGAATGCAACTATTTAATGATGTAATCACAGGAGGCGATTGTAACAATAACTATCATTCAGAAAAGCTTATTATTCCATGCCGTTTTGTTTCGTGTCATTTGCATTTCTTTTGTTCAAACTTTGAAAATTTATGTAAATCCAAGGGAATGTAAGGATATGCAGTATTATTAAAAATGATGAGTATTTTGTTTTTGTTCATGTTGTACACTTTACCAAAATTTAGACCCATCGCATAATTTTATTTCATGATATTGTATTTCAGCATCCCATTGAGGTTTTCGCGAAAGCATATATCGTGCATATTACTTTACAGGATGGTTTATGTGCTTCAGAGTTAGTAAAAAATTGCAGGTCAAACCTCTAATACTTTGCATTTGTTCTGTATAACACCTTGCAGTGAGACCAGAGATAGAGAAATGGAGAAAACTGAATGAAAGGGTTTTGTTTTGTTTGTTTTTGCATTGATTTTCACACATAGTACAATGTATATCTGATGGACTTCCGAGAGTCCCAACTTTCCTGATTCTTCAGAACAAAAGTCATCATTGTTTCTGTGCAATATATGAGAACTCTTACTTCCTCACAGGGAAATTTGATGTTGCTGTTTTAAAGGCTGCTTTATTGTTGATAGCGATTTGTCATAAATCCATATAAGAATATATTTGTGCACTGGTCATAAGATGCTTTGCTCAGAAGTAAGTGGCTTTCCTCTGTTCTCATATAATCAAAATCAGAATGATTATGCCTCTGTTGAATAAAATATTTTATCTGAACTCTTCAGGTACAAAGAACACAAATCTTCTGGTAGCTACATCAGTTTAATGTGAGCATTACATTGTTCCTACTATGCATTCAGTCTCTTGATCAATGTCACTTTGAAAAACAGCAGATTATGCTGATGAGTAAGTATGGCAAACAGATTTCAGTCATTTCCCCTGGCTAAAAGCAATTCTTACAAACATAAAAATTGTATTCTCCAGTTTATGAAAGTCAGCATGCTCTAAATGAATAGATGAGCTAAAAAAGTATCAGTTTCTCTCATTAATACACTAATATTTTATGTTGTGAATGAATATATTTAATTCATAAGATTTAGTGAATGGAACATGCAGCAGCCAAAATTGTCTTCTCTTATTCTCAGAAAAATTTCTTAATCCACATTTCATGGGAAACTTCTGTACTAATTTTGAGGAGTGTAATGTGAAAGATCTTCACAGAACAAAATAGCCAGAGCACAGCCTAGAAACTGAGTGATGAGTAAGTTGACACAGAGGTTAACCCAACTTTCACTTGTAGACCTCCTGGGAAAAATACATATATGATGTGAAAACTTTTTTGAATCTAAGTCCTTATTTCTATTGTATAATATTTTTTGGTATTTATCTTCAGCTCTCACCCTAAACTGGGTATTGTATACCCAAGAATAAAAATTTGTGTGCTTTCATAATTCATATCGTATTTAAATTTATGTTGCTAGATACTAATTCACAGATATTTTATATACTGTTGATACATTCAATTTTATTATTCCTCAATGAAGTAGAAACACAAAATTATTGCAAGATACTCATTTTTAAACTCAACTTGGAAACTGACTATCCTCATTGAGTTTGTATGGTATTACTTTCTCTCAGGCAAATTTATGATTGACCCTTCATACAGTGTATAATCTCTGCAGTTTATACATCATAGTTAAATAATGTAGATATCTTTGCTGGTTTTAAAGTTCAATTAGGTCTGTCTGAGTTGTTCAAGCAATGTTATACCAGTGACATTTGCATTTCCTCAGGTGAGAGAGAATGTATCATATTGTATAAATACATTATGTGTGTGTTCTCATTTCAGGAACGGTCTGCTTTGTAATAAACAATGTGTAGAATAGGCTTGGAATTTGGTGATTAAGGTGTCAGTCTGCTAAGAACACCAGCTTTAATATCTAATGTTACATATGTATTCTCTCATTTCAGATATTAAATGACAAAATCAGTATTTTTCATCAGAATTGAATACCTTCAGTGTGGCGTGAAGAATACTTCAGGTCTCTGTTGGATGCATTTCCAACTTGTGCTGATGGAATGTTGCAGTGTTATGAGTGAACTTGTGCTATAGCCAGGTACCACAATGCCACACCAGTTTGGGTTACCAGTCATGGCGCATAGCATGCAGTCACCACCTTCCCCACCCAATCTTTTTGAGAGGTTTAGCTCCATGTTGTACAGACCAGAGGATCAACGGCTCACCCGTGAAGCCATGGAACGGTATCTGCGTGAAAGAAGTGACATGGTAATTGTAATTCTGCATGCCAAGGTAGCCCAAAAATCATATGGTAATGAAAAGAGATTTTTCTGCCCTCCTCCTTGTATTTACTTGTTTGGAGAGGGATGGCGACTGCGCCAGGAGCAGATGTTACGAGAGGGAGAAACAGAACAAGCAGCCCAGCTTTGCGCATTCATTGGAATTGGAAACTCGGATCAAGACATGCAACAGCTAGACCTGAACAATGGCAAGCAGTATTGTGCTGCAAAGACTCTGTATATTTCTGATTCAGATAAGCGTAAACACTTTATGTTATCTGTCAAGATGTTTTATGGGAACGGGCATGACATTGGGGTATTTCATAGTAAACGGATCAAGGTTATCTCCAAACCTTCTAAGAAGAAACAGTCTCTTAAAAATGCTGATTTATGCATTGCTAGTGGCACTAAAGTTGCACTTTTCAATAGACTAAGGTCTCAAACAGTGAGTACTCGTTACCTGCACGTTGAGAATGGTAACTTCCATGCTAGTTCTACACAGTGGGGAGCATTTACAATCCACTTACTAGATGACAATGAATCAGAGTCTGAAGAATTCGCAGTGAGAGATGGCTATGTTCATTATGGTAGCACTGTGAAGTTGGTGTGCAGTGTTACTGGCATGGCACTTCCAAGACTAATCATTCGAAAAGTTGATAAACAGATGGCCCTTCTGGAGGCAGATGATCCTGTTTCACAGCTCCACAAATGCGCCTTTTACATGAAAGATACAGAGAGAATGTACCTGTGTCTTTCTCAGGAACGCATTATACAGTTTCAGGCCACACCCTGTCCCAAAGAACCAAACAAGGAAATGATAAATGATGGAGCTTGTTGGACTATCATCAGTACAGATAAAGCTGAATATCAGTTCTTTGAAGGGATGGGTCCTGTTCGATCCCCAGTAACACCTGTTCCTGTCGTGCATAGCTTACATCTTAATGGTGGTGGTGATGTAGCTATGCTGGAATTAACAGGAGAGAACTTCACACCAAACTTACAGGTGTGGTTTGGAGATGTGGAAGCTGAAACAATGTATCGATGTCAAGAGAGCATGTTATGTGTTGTCCCTGAGATTTCTTCATTTCGTGGCGAGTGGCTGTGGGTGCGGCAACCCACTCAGGTGCCAGTGTCACTGGTGAGAAATGATGGAATCATCTATGCCACTGGCCTAACTTTTACATATACACCAGAACCTGGACCACGTCCTCATTGTCCTCCAGCAGATGACATTATGCGGAGTGGTGGGCAAGTTCCACGCATGCCTGCAATGTCAGATGTACCATGGAGTCAACATCAGCCTCCACCACAGGGAGGAATGTGATGCGTCTGTATCCAAGTTCCTTCTGCTGCAGCTCCATTACCACTACCTTAAGGAATATGAACTATATGTAGAATGCAAAATACATTCAGCTATTATATTCAGAGTTCAACAAACTTATTGAAACTATAACTACATTGTGTGAAGGTTTTGTCTTGAGGCATTTTATTAAAACTAAAATTCATAAGCATTGTACATACGTATATGGTTCTTTAAAATACATTAAGGACTTTAAAACTGTACATACCAATTTTTGTGACTTAGTCATGCTCACTGATTACAAACCAATAAAGATAAAATAATACATTTAACAGTTGATGTTTCCAGATGCTGTTTGTGCTCTTTATTTGAAATATATATAAAATATAACCAATACATATTTATCATATATGGACATCCTCTTTGTTTTATGACTATATAATACATATACAAAAAATAGTTTTTTTGGTAGAATATAATTTCCCAAGGAAGTGAATACTTTATGTTGCTGGTTTTTATGTTAGTCATTCACTCAGACCTGAATCCTCACTGATCAATGTATCATGGACATTACTACTTTTACATGCTGTTTACTTTGAATAGATGTCATCCTTATTGTTATTTAATAATTACAGATGTATCTGGTGTATAAGTGAGTAAAATAGTATTTATGTGAAACGTCTTACGGGCAGGGTAGCAGACAGGGCCTGTGCAATATTGCTGGGTTAATTTAGCATAAAAGTGTCGTGGACCAATGCAGTTTGTATTTTACAGGCACAGTATGAAAGCTAGGCATTCTGTACATTGCTTGTCAGTTTAGGCAAATTATAAAATTTACATATTTTTATTAATTATTATATACTTATTCCAAGCATTTTATAACACATCAAGGCATTCTGTAGAATACCAAGAATGATCCACATGATGTATTTCTTCTTTCATCAAAAGTAATCTGTTCTATTGTGCAATATCATAGGAAGTGTTATAAATTTATTCAGTAATTAAAGTTCCAGATAAAGCCTAGTTTATATTGATGTATGACTGAATACAAAAAACACTACTGAGTCAACTTTATGAGGTTTATTATTATACATTATAACAATTATTATTAATGATGTAATGCAGATGCTTAATTAAAGGGATTATCAAGAGAACAAAATGTTCCCCTAATTCAATTTTCATGCTTGGCATTGTATTAAATGCATAGGCAATGTATGAAACATGTGTTTCAACTTTGCTGTATATTTTATCACTATAGTACACGTAAGTACTGTATTGAATGCTGGATTTTAGGTGTTGCCTGCAATACACATACATGTATTGTGTACACACAACTATGAATCATGTTGAGGTATAAGTCCACGATGACAAAATGGAAGCAGTACAATGTGAACCTTTTATTTCTTAACATTTATGCATTATTTTTCCCTGAATGATGGCGGAGTTTCAAAAAGTAAGGTGAGAATATTTCTATGTATGACTGGCAACACAGATGAGCCCTGGTCATGCTGTGGCTCAAGGTTAGATGATGGCATTCTGTGAGTGTTGTTAAGTTTTAGTTTTCTGCAGGGCAAGCATGGCATAAAGATGACTGCTCGAATAAAGGCTCAATGCAGACAAGTAAGAATGCCCTCCCACTTAAATGAACAAATCATGGAGTGTGCTCAAGCAATGATTCTTGGAAAATGTAGTGTAGGAACTGTGAAAATTGCTGCAAGACTGGGCATTAATTTTTCATGTCTTTGGGGCAAACCTTTAGTATATCAACCATATTTATGCCACACTCCTTGAGCACATGTGGACTACAAATGAACCACTTGGAGCATGACATTGTCTGCCCTTGAGCTACAGTATGGCCAGGTATCAGCAGTGTTGCCAATCATGCAACAAAACTTCCATTTTTCCCTTTTTTAAGTTACCTCATATAATTTCTACTTCAGTAGTGCACTAAGTCTCCTAAAAATCTATGTAATTTTCTGTCTTTAAACTGAACTCTTAATAGAAGACTGATGATACTATGTTGTGGTCTAGTTTACATGGAAATAAGTTATGTGATAATGGAATGTAATTTAAAATGTAAAATTTTTTGCACATTCTAAATAAGGATAATAAAGTTAACACCCAATTTCTCTTACAATTAATCATCCTCTAAGAAGGCTATATGAAACAGTAACATCAGAACAAATATACAACAGTTTCATTCACGTGTATGTTTTAATTTTTTTTTTTAAGTGAAACCAGAAGAATAACATTTAAGTAATGATCTGAAAATCACATTTCGGACATGTTATTGCAGTTTTGAATGTAACATATCTAAATTTCATTAACATTCTCTGTGCTTCGTATGAGATATTTTGCTTCAAGCACTGCATATGTCAGCAATTAAAATTGTTTTTCAAGAGAAGGAAATATAATATAGGTTCATAAATCAGGCCTAAAACTAGCATTTAAAAGGTTGTCTTCATTTATATTTGGGGTAATATATAATTTATCTTCCTTACAAATGTAATTTTGGTAAAATTTATTGTGTCTCAAGACAAAATACAAACTGTTTTCTATAGAGTATAAATCCATTTGAAGATTTATTTGTTTATGTTACCAAGAATGTGCAACCAAAGTGTGGGGTCATTGTTTGCTTCTAACAGTGTTTAGAACATGGAGAAATTCATTGGGAGAATCTTAATTTTTAAACTTGTAATCTCTTGGCTGTGGCCACATCCTGTACTGGTCTATCAAATACTATTCAAAAGTGGATTGAAAATATTTAATACTGATCAGTTTCATGTTAAAAATTGAGTTTTTACAAGTGTATTGGTTTCTGCTTGTCTACACAGAATTGCTATAGAGAACTTCGCTGTGTTAAGCATGATGTTCCAGGTATCAAGCTCTCTTTATCATGTTAAGAATATATATAAACTCTTAGTACCTGTCGGTCCTAAATTACTATTTTGTTACAATCAAACTATAATCTATTGGTACTTAATCCAGTCACATTGCTGGACCAGATATGATGGCATCAGGGCTTACATGTATATTTGGAAAATCACATTAATTGGATTTATTTGAGAGTATAGATAATGGAAATTAGTCCTTTTCTATTATTTTATTTATTTATTTGGAAGGGTTGGTGTCAAAAGTGTGATGCAGTTGGTTTAGTTCAGTAACAGAGAGTAGGAAATGGAGGGTCATGTGGTTTAGTGAAGGAGAGGCTGGAGTGAATCTAGTTCTTTCATTTACTTTATCTCCTACTCCTTACCATTCCCTATGTAAATAAATATAACACAGCCTTGGCTATTCCTGCCGCAGTGCCCTTCATAGTGCAACGCAGTCACAAAAACTAAGAAACTAGACTATTTTGCCAGACGTTTAAAAAAGATTGTTATGTGGTGACTGATAAGGATACAGACACACAAACAGTGTGTATCAATAAAATTATATTAGGTATTAAAGGGATGAGTAAATGAATAGTTTGATATTTCACAGTTGCCTCTAAAACATATATGTTTTTGTATTATGACTTATGATTAACAAAGCAATAACTTTTGAAATAACATCCACTGCAGTGATAATACAATGTTTCATACCAATCTGGATTACTCAACTTAGAAGGAACTGTAAAGTATATTTACAGAATGTTACTGCATTGAATAATGCTGCTCTTGCTCCCATTTTCAAAGTTGTGATGTCTGTTGTTTTTTTTTTTAAATTATAGGTTTAGTGGCATAACTTGTGAAAATAGACAAGGTATGAAGGATGAATGTACAAATGTGTTGATACCATAAGAATTTCTTCACAGTGGAGTATGACACAAGATTAAAAGGATTTGCCATTTGATATTCTTTTGCTTGATAAGTGGACCATTCCTCACTTATTGTCAGAATTGGTGCCAAGATCTAAGACAGCATATACGTAAATGCACAAATATCTACTTAAAAACACCCAGTATCAGGATAATTATTTTGTTAAATAACTGATGCTAAAACATATAAATCCATAATTATGCAGTTTTTACTGGAGCTTCACAAAAGGGACTTGGATTTTGCAGGATGGTGCTATTGTCAAACAGCCAGGGCATTCTGTAGATATCCTGGAGGAAATGTTTAAAGATTGTTCATTTCAAAGGTATCGTGGCCACCCTAACATCTGCTGACAATCTGTGGGATTATATTCAAGAACACTCTTGCACATGTCCCTCAGAAAATGATCAAGGGAACTGATGCATATATTCAGAATAATGGAGGACAGTCGCATCATGTTTTGTGAACACTGATTTATGTTTGTGTTCACCAGATATGGTTTCTGTTTTTGTACAGTTTGAAATCATCACCCTATAATCTCTTATAATTGATTCTGAGTATGAAAAATAGGAGCTATCATGTTCACTCTAAAAGTTACAACTTGTCTGTTAATTTCATCTTCTTTGAGGTCATTGCTTTACTGTTTTAGAATAATTTCAATTAAAATTAAAATAATCTGAAAGTAAGACTGATCTTCAAGATACAAGGTATATGTATTCTCATTTCAAAAAATGTACAGAGATTTGGCAGGTGTCATAACTTCAGTTTCTTATAAAATTTGTTTCATATTTTAACTAATCCTGCCAATTTTGTTACTATATGATTACTTATTTCATGTATTGAAAGTACGTTGAACTTCCAAAACTCAAAATAGGCCACTTTCAGCTAACAGTTCCATTTCTACGTTATATTTGGCTTCATTTATCCTGGCTTCATATCTTAAAAGAAACTACTTTTGGTACAAAATGGCCAGGCAGATAACTGGATCACAACAGTGTGTGAAATAATGAACTGTTGATGTGGTATGCAGTAACCAAATCGATAAATGTAGCTCATTAACTGTTTTGGGATGTGTTCAGTTTCTGCAGCAGAGTGAGAATTCAGTTAACATACCTGTGCCACATTGATTACAAATGTATAGGAAACATAAAATATATAGTTATAATATTAATGTACATTAATAAATATTTATAAGTATTTGGTATAATTTTATTTTATTTCTGGGTTTTTATTTAATGTGACCTCTCCTTAACCATAACTTTTCAGAGCCAAAGCATTTGTTATAGTAATTTAAAAATTGTCAGTGCTTGTAGGATGACACTTCTGTAAGAAGTGGGAGAAGTTATGTTATCTTTAAAATGTATGTTGAAAACAAATGGACACTGCTTTGACACAGCAAATGTAACCTTGTTTTTGCTTCAATAAGTGCATAAAGACAGTATGACAACAATTTCATTCCTAACCCCATTATCTACCATAATACAAACTTCTCATTACTGATTACAGCAACAAACATAGGCAGAATAAATTCTTGAATGATTTCTTCCATATTTTAACAAAATGGGGATGCAGAACTATGCATAAAACAAACTGGAGGAATCATACAAAGGAAATATCATGTACACACAGCTCTAGATATTTTACCTTAATACTATGTAAAGGAACAGAACACTTACCTTATGAAAGATGAGAATATAAAAGTTCTGTTCACACCAAAACACCTGTTGCCCATATCATGACCACCAACTTTGCAAATCAGTGAAACTCTGTGCATAGAGATAGTTTACCAAGAAAAGGTATGAATTAAGCCAAACATTTGGAAAGAAATGAGTTCAAAAACAGAATATACAAGCATGCACATACACGAATCTTACCATTGTAAACATATGTAAAATTCTTATCAGTGTTATGTTTGACTGCCTGAATTCAAAAGACTTTTCCACATACCCTAATATGAGGAATAAAGTAAATGCCACTCACATCTTAGAAGTGTCACTACAGTAGCATCACAAGAAATAATAAAGTATTGAGCCATAAATGAAGCCTCATATTTCAGTCCCCACAGCTCTATTATTACTTGCATAACTCGGTCTCAAATCAGTACTTCTAATCAATGAACTAGTTGCCAGATTTACAATTCAAAACTCCAACACACAGGCACCAATATTAATCTCCCCTCAACATTCTCATCCCAATGAAACAATTAACATTAAAACATATATACTTTGTTCATGGTGACTATGGAGTATAATGCAGACTCCTGTTGGCTACAGATCAGTAAATGAAGCAAACTTTTCCTTTGCCATTCAATTATTTATCCTATTTTTCCCTATTAAATATTCCATTAACTTTATTCATAATACTTGCACTTACACTTATAATAAAGAAATTAAAAAACATGGTTTATACATGTACCTATTTCTTGCAGCAGAATAAGAGGCAGTGAGCACAAACCACTGTGGTTGAGTATTTTGCTCTCCTGATTTGTACTCAAGAGCTCCTGGGTTCAAATCTTGGCTGGGAGACCAGTTATCCTGATGTTTATGTAATTTTCCTTAGTCTCGCCAGACAAATGCCAGAAATATTTCCTTAAATTAGACCATAACTGCTTATTTCTGTAACCTTGCCAATTCAGTATTCACTGATCATCTTACTGAAACAATTGAAATCACTATAAAACAATAAAAAAAAAAAAAAGGTAGTAAATAATTTGTACAATGGCAGTTTCTACGTGACAAAATCCCCAAAAAGGGGGTTCTGGATCTTCTTCCAT
>NW_019060422.1:551545-580732 GCF_000696155.1 Zootermopsis nevadensis
AAAGATTTTCATGTTACATGTTTGTACAGCTTCAGTGAAGGGCAATCCTGATATTAAAAACTGTAGTGTACAAAGTGACAGCTTAAACGGAGCATCACAAAGTAGAGTGTACAATTTATTAAATGATACAAATACATGGGCGAGCTTAAACTATTCCATATAAACCAACGATAATACAACTGACAGCCAGCAGGATAAAAATGTGTAATTTTTATTTAAAAGATTCAGTACTAAAACTGATAAACTTCTGGCTGTTGTTGTTAAAGGTGCTCAAGATAAAGAGCATTAATCTTTTAGTTTCAATACCGACAAATTCACACTAAAAATTTAAAAAATCACTAAATAAAACAATATTTTGTTGATGAAATTTATTCTTAACCTTGTGTGTTATCATTAGTGATGTGTATATCAATTCACTGTGAACTAGCTTTTGCACATTTGTTTACATTCACTCCATACTCATCATGATTATATACAGGAATGTGTCAACATTATATTGTTGTCATTGCTCTTATTATTCTGGATTGAACTTCTTTCATATAGTTTATTTTTGGACTTTTGGCTCATCTCTTATATCTTTGATATAAATGGTAAATGTGTCAAAGGTGTACAAGAAATATGGATACAAAGCCCCACACATTCTAAGTATCTGCACTTTAGTGATCGGATTTACGCTTTAGTTGCTCTTATTCCAAGGGAAAAGAACTCCCTGTGGCCACTGGTCAGAAAGCAGAGTGGTCTCAAATACACTTCTGATTCTGGTATTAAAAAATTCCAAAAAACCCTAACACAAATCAAATTCTATTCAGTGACTAGCCTGAGCTATCACGGCCCATTTTTTAATACACTGACCCATAAGACCAATCAGAAATATGGAATGAACAGATGTAGGTATAATAAAACAATTTTACATACCAAAAAGAAAACTGTTCAGAAGTAAAGAATTGCACACCATTAATGAATGGTTCTCATTTACACTTTATCATACACTTGTAATCTAATTTCCAAATATTCAAATTTTTCATGGTTACAGAAAATATATTTCCAGCTTAGTTTCTTTGCCATAAACTTGATTTGTAGAAGGTGTATCACATGATCACTGCTTCCTTTACCGGTTACAGTTAAGTGGAAAACATATTTCATAATTACCAAAGTAATCAGCAGTACAGTTATGTGTAGCTGATTACATTGAAAAAGCAGCATTTTTGTGATAAACCTTCTATACACTACTGTTCACTAAATATTATGATAATCAAATCAAGGATTAGATAGGCAGGGCATGTGCCACACATGGGACAGATGAGAAATGCATACAAAATTCTTGTCAGGAAACTTGAATAGAAATGGTCACTTGAAAGACCTAGGCATAGATGCGAGGACAATATTAAAATTGCTAATCTCAAAAATAAATACTGCATGTACAGGGCGCACAGCACTCTCTCGTGACCACCATAATGAGCTTCTGGGTTCCATAAAAAGCATAAATTTGATTAGCTGAGCAACTATTAGCTTCTCAATAAGGAAAAATTCCATCTACTTAGTTACACTTCTGTGAAGGATATATCCCACCTTGAAACTACCCTCAAATCTATTTCAGATTAAATAATTTAATCAGTGAAGGATTAAACAGAAACCATGACAGAGAACTGTTTTGGCTGTTATAAAAAAAATGCTTTTGGTATTTAAAAACTTGAACTGGATTAAAAATTTCCTGGCTACATTGAGCTATTACTTACAAAGAGCTCTGATTTGTACAACCTACCCGTACATTCCACTTTTATAGACTTTGTATATATAATTCAGTTCAACCTGAATTAAAACAAGATATTTCTCTTCACATGACATAAGCAATGCAATATACAACTTATAACTTTTTATAATCCTAAAAACAAAAATTTACTAATTGTCATTTAATTTAATTATGGGTGCAGTAGGACAGAGCATAAATACACTATGACCACAAACACACCATGGCCATCAAAAGATAACAGAATTGTTTGACATCTGTAAACTCATAGAATGTGACGTTAAGCTTGAGAAGAGAACTGTGTGCTTTTAAACATTTCAAAGCAAGAAAGTAAAACAAATCTGATGCAGATGTCAAACCACTCACTTAATGTACACATCATATAAAATATTAATGTTCGATTTTCTATAAATACATTGGTCCACAACTTTCCAAATAATACAAAAAAAAAAGTTTCTCAGTAAAATATGTTTAATATCAATTGAAAAATATAATTTCATTCACTATGAATAAACCTTGACTGAACAAGCTTGAATATAACGAGCTTCACATGTATAAAATCTAATTATGATCCCTACTCTCAATATAAAATGTGCAATTTAGCTTTAAAACTCTCCTCACAACAATGACAAACAGAGGCTTTGCCACACTGAATGTAATAAACACTCAAGTGCATGTAATACTTGATTACAACTTATCAGAGTTAAACAGAATCGACAAGTAAATTTTTTTACAATACACACACTTGCTGAAAATCCAATGTACTAAAATAATTATAACACTTATGGCACATGCAGCTTCGGAGAATGCAGTGCAAAGAGCACCTAGTTCTTCAACACTTCAACAGACAGCACATTTTACCTGCCTGCTTTTTAATACTAACAAAATGTGTAATCTTCTAAATCTACTTGCATTACGCTTACTTTCCCAGGTACCTTACCTTTGATGTTGGGTTAGGGATAGTTTTGAGTATACTCAACCCCAGTTGAAAATTCATGCAAGTGGTGAAGAGCTCTCACAACATACAACAGTTCTAGTAGCATGTTAAAAAAATTCCACTGAAATATCAATACTTAAAAGTATGTTAAAAAATATAGTTGCAAATCTTGCCTCTTGGTGAGAATAGCTGAGCTACAGGGTTAACTTGATGACCTTCCACCTCAGTCTCAATATGTTAAGGAAATTACATTAAAAACAGACGGCTCTTATGGAACAAAAAGCAGTTAGTTGATGGTTTCTCACCACTGCGTCTCAGGTTCACATCCAGGTCAGTCCAGTGGGTTTCGTGGTGGACAAAGTGTCATCTGAACAGATTTTCCTCAGAGTTCTTTCATTTTCCTTTGTTAATATCAATCCACTGTTTATCCATATTAATTTATGTATCATCTGCAAGGCAGAAACTGGGCCGGTTACAGGCTCCAGATCACTGAGACATAGTCTCACCCATTGTGCCAAATAACGAACAAGAAAGAAAAACTGCTATGACAACACAATAAGCAGCAAAGTGTACAAGGCATGTTCAGATTACTGAATCAATACACTGGTGGATATTTTTTCCAGAGATTGTCGCTTACCTAGAAGTTAGGACTACATTAGCAAATGTATTTAAACCCCCTCACAATTTAACTTGTGATACTGTATATAATGTAAACACATTCCTTACCTATCACATTTCATATAAAATAACGCAGGGGTCGGCAACCTGCATGTGGCCCTCACAACTTTTTATCCCATCATATCGCATGATTTTGAAAGTTACCAGTTTGAGAAAGGCAAAAATTTCTGTAATCGAGGAAAACACAGATATAATACACATATATATTATCCATGTGTAAGAAAAAATAACAAAAATATTTTAATGAAACAAAGATTTTGTAGATGTAGGCCTCTTAAAAGTGCATTATTTTGTAAAGGTACATTGTTCCATTGTTCAAACCATACGACACGACACTTAACAAAACAGTATAAAAATTACTGTGGTATTAATGACCGAGTTTTATAAAATTAACAATTGACTTGTCAAGTAAATACCAGGCTATATTTTATAAGTCAAAAAAATAGTTTTCCTTCCTGTGCACATTATTCATTTGTGGCCCTTGGCAATGAGAAGGTTGCCAATCCCTGAAATAAGGTATTGATAGATTTTCTTTTACTGATTGTAATATGAGTATCCCAATGCACTGCATTATTTTAATGTTATACTAAAAAAACAATACTGCAACGCTTTAAGTCACAATCAGCATTATAAATGATTACAAATTACAAAAAAGTAGTTCAGCACTCTTGCATAACATAGATCACATTACTCAAACCCCCAGTCTCATGTGTAAGGCATATACTGAGCCTTTTTATTTATTGGTTAAGCCTACTATTAAGCATGAATTAAATATTCTCACAAACAAAATATGCTGTGAATTATGTGAAATTATCAACGATATTCTTATTATCTATAAGAATGTCTTTGGGCAAGGCTACTACTACGTATATAAGCAATGCATATAAAAATTATTTGTAACTTAACATCCTTATGAAGGATATCCCCTGAGGACATCATCTCTCTCCCACATTTTCATTATATACATGGTCTTTGCATTCTCATGCATAGAATTATGGATACAAAGGAAATGACAAGAAAATAAATCAACAGATGAAAATGTGATCGCTGATGGCATCTCATTTCTTAACATGTCACAATTTCATAAAGAAATTCAGTTAATTAGAAATGTGTATAAAAAGCTCCATATTATATGCAACAACTTGTTCCTCTTGTGAGTGAACCGGCACATCCATTTTCTCTCACTTTCGAATTCGTCAAGAATATCAGTCTCGGCTGCATGACAATATTGTTCCATGTCAGCCATAAATGAGTGAACTGGAAATATATACACGCCCTTTGGTCCCTGAAGGTATATTTATACATCCCCTCAATACTCGTATTTACATTGCACAGTGGCTCATTATAAATAGTTACAATATGGTAATGATTGTTCAATCGACTAGTATAAATTAACATTTTAAATACGTCTCATAATAAAAATATCGACCGGGACTCAATTCACAGCTGCTCAGTGAAGGCTTGGCAACATTCAGGGAAGAAAGGGTTTGCTATTTTGTCCTTTCAATTCACGGGCATCTGTAAAATAACATAATAAATGTGTATGAATATGACTGGCTTGTATAGTGGCTCAGCCTCACGCTCGTTTCTGAGCCCATTTCATGTCATCAGCCCTTGGCCGACACCCGGTCACTTGTTCTATTATCCACTCGAGCATCTGCCAGAAACAAATCTTTTCAAGAGGCCAGTTGAGCCAGCCAGTTGTAATGCAGAAGTACGTCTCATGTGGGGCAACGTGGTGAATTCGATGGTGACGACGCGGTAAAATCACGTGGTACTCTTGGAGGAACACTACCCACGATGGCAAGCCGAAGTAAGTATGGGACCACTTGTGAATCTGTAACACATACAGCATGTGAAGCTACATCATTCCACACACACGAAGTGCTAATTAATAGCAGTAATCATTAAAAAACAGCAACCAACAGCATCTGAAATGTATCACAACTGTTTGGTTACATATAAAGTGTTGCAGAACCAATCTGCCAGAGATCTGGGAGATAATTTCACACAAAAAATGTTAATGCAACATTGGTCCTAATTCCAGATGGAGCTACAGATGTCTGAAGGTAAACCCAAGGAAAATGAAAGACAGCTTTAAGGTGCATACAAGCAAAAATAAACAGATTAATCAGATAAATCTACTGTGACTTTTTAGACATACATCATATAATTATTCAAACTGGCTGTCTTCTGGGTTGTAGCACCATGTAGTCTGTTAGACATTTACCAATGTTTCAGAAGTTGTTGCTGCCTCCATCATCAGGGTCGCCCTGATGATTGAGGTGGCAACAACCTCTGAAACTGGGGTAAATATTAACAATAACAACAATAGAATAACAATAACGTTTTGGATAAAATTCAATTCAATTAATTTATTTATGTGTTTGCCAACAGCAGGAAGTCAATAACAGGCAAACACTGATAATACATACAATAATAATGAAATAATAATGAACAATAGTACACAAACAGATTAACTAAACTTATACATGTACAGTATTAAATATAACTGCCAAGTACACGCAAAGCCAAAATAGAAACAATATTAACACAAAGCAAAATAAATTAAGAAATATAAATAAAAACAAATAATCCACCTAGGGAACACTAACATAATTGTAAAACGTTAAAGAAATATAAAAACAGATAACGAAACTAGATCATCTACAAGACAACCTATCTAGATCATTTCCCTTATTGAGAACGTGCCCTCAAGGGAGACAATGTTTATGCTAAATACGTCCAAAGATTTACATATGTCATTTGCAGCGATGACGCACCTGGCTGAAGGACTATGTCTTAGTGCACTGCTCACACTAAAAGTAGAAAATTCTCTTATTTGCCTAGCCGGCATACGTAAACCAACAGCGTCCATAATGGAATGGCAATTTACTTTGTCCTTAAAGACATTAACAAGAAATAGCGCATCGAGATGTCGTCGTCTGGAATAAAGAGTTCTAAAATTTAAAGTAGATAGGATCAATTCATATTTGCGTGGGATATTAAACTGGAAAAATCGGTAATTGCACAAACTGGCAAATTTTCTTTGAATATTTTCTAATTTATTAGAATCTGTGTGTAAGATTATTCCAAATGACCGAGGCATACTCAAGCTTTGACCTAATTAAAGCATTATATAAAACAACAATATGAATAATGATAAGAATAAAAATACTGACCTTTGGTCCCATTGTTACTGAAAAATGTGACAGGCTGACAGACATGGATGGGCTCAAAGTGTTCTTTGCTCATGTTAAGAGCATGAAGAACACCTGAAAACCAAATTGACATCTGAATTTCCTTCATTCTAAAGCTATGCCAGTTCCCACTTCAACTTTGTCTGCCAGCACCAAACACAAGATAGTTACATCTTAAATTTCTAATTTTTTTACCACTGTCAAATGTGTTGGTCTTCTTCCATGAATGATTGTGCAAAGATATCAAAGTTGAAACATCTGAAGAAGGGTCTATGGGAAGTCATATTATGCACATATTCAACACTGCACACAGCACACCTTCAAGAAAGGTGCCAAAAATTTCAACAAATTTTGTGTATACAGTGAAGGTACTCTTAACCAGTGCTAAATGGGAAGTTTTGGTTGTCGCTGGTATAATACCTAATTTTAAATTCAAATGATTGTGTGTTATTTATAGACTTACCATGAAATGAATTTATCTTAGGTTCCAATTTCTTATGCTAGAGTTTGTACACAGCTTCTGCCAAACACCTAAAAGTGTGACCTCCACATTACTGGCTTTTCATTATTTTATTGTATATTTCACTACATAACCAAACAACGTCAAAGTAACATAATATTGAAGATTTCCGTCTTCTGGGTTGTTGCACTGTGTAGTCTGGTCGACCAGACTACACAGCGCAACAACCCAGAAGATGGAAATCTTCATACTCACCGCTGTGAAAACCTCAAATCTTACATAATATAATATTAATGATCACACCTTACCTGGTTAGTCATGGCTACAAATATCGCAAGAAGAAATAAGTAACAGCTCCATGAGAAATTCTTCTGGACCTCTTCTTCTGAAAGAGTAATGAAGTGCCATGTCATCCGTCCCAAGAAAGGGATCGTCACCATGAAGTTATCCCCATTAGTTTCAATGAAATCATGCCTCGTGATGGATGTTGGGTCAATGTGATGCTCACGAAACGGCCGAAGGAAATTCTGATAACCACAAAAACACATGTTACAGAATAATGACATCAATATTACGGCAGTTCCCTTTTGTGAAGGGGGCTGTCTTGTTCTTGTGATAGTAAACAATATGCGACAATACAGATCAGCACACAACAGAGGAAAAAATCATATGGGTGTTGTCTTTGCTTCGCATATCCTACACGTCTACAGTGGATGATGGTGGCGAGTCCCATGGCTCTGGCCACTTTATACTCTTGATAGTGTGCCTAGTACCTGCTGAATAGGAGGCAGGGTGGTCCCCAAAGACAGTCTGGAGGTGAAGGTAAAGAGACAAATCCTGAGCCATTACTGACTCAATTGTTTGAGTTCCTAGCCTAATCGTGTAATACATTTTGACATTAATACTTGTAATCATTACTGTACATTTAGCCTATTTGTTAATTTTATAAATAAAGCAATGTTTATGGTGACATGACCGCTATTGCTGGGATGGAAATAGGGTTTTTAACAGAGTTATCAGCTTTCATGCAGACTTCATTTAAACACACTGTGTACATTCCCACTACTGCATTTTTTGGTGCTACTGTAACAGTGATTACAGTAATTCCTCTAAATTATAATGTTTAGATGGTCAAAGACAGCAATGTAAGTACAATCATGGAATCAGAATAGCCAGCCTCAGAGTCAAAAATTAAACTTGGGGCCTCTTAAATACAAAGCAAAAATGATAACCACATCCAGTAAATCCGTTGTTAAGAGTGATCTATCAGTCACAGAAAATGTTACAGAAAGGCAGAGTTCATGCCACAAAGTCTTCAGGGGGAGGGTACAGGAAACATGACTGACATTTCTTAAGACACATGAATAACATTAAGTCTAATAAATACAATATTCACCTTGCCAATGATGGGCAATTCCACTGAACCCCATGTGTCTGCACCCCAGTGAACAAGTCCTGAACTCAAGTCAGCTGTGATGATCCCACACAGTGCTGCTACCACAATGGTACTCAGATTCTCCAACCGAAAATGGATAACAATAAAGTAGAAGTTTACCGCCATCAAAGTTATACAGATTCCAACGCAGATGCATTCTTGTGTACGCTTTCCTGAGAATAAAAATTGTAAGAGATATCAATTTTCCATGGCTGTAAAAGTAAGGTATGTGGTCCTCTGGATACACAGTGGAGCCCTCTCCTTGTGGTGTTTAATTCGGTATAGGCAAACATTTCATTATGGAGATTAATTAACCACAAGGACAACTTACCCTTTTAATTAATCAGAATGGGCATATTCCAAGCATTATATAAAAATTTATTCCCTAAGTGCCAAATTGTGTTAGTGAAGTATGAAATTTAAAGTGTCATAAGCCCTCCAAATACGATATAGTTGGTAAATAACATAAATTTTATAATCCACTTAAGTACTTGAAAAGAACACTCTCATATTAAGATACGTTGTGGTACAAAACTTCATAATTACCACAAAAAGAATTTCAACTGTAAGCGATACTTTCAAATCTACGGCCAGTTCAACGAAACAGTTAAATCATGACCATAATTATAATGTGCGGTGAATGAAAATGGGCGTGAACCCAATCTACAACCGGCTAAAGTGGGCGTGTTACTACAAGCCAAATTACACAGAATGCATTACGAAGGGGGTGGCATAAAAGTACGTTCTTTCTACTATGTATAAATTTGGCTGCATTCCCACCCAACATGAATTACATAAGACTTAACACAGTATTATATTTGCTGAACAAAAATTCATGGATCGAAATTCAAATTTAGTACCAATCTTACCTCTGCTGTAAAGATTTGCTAGCTCCTGAGCTCCTTTGTGATGGGGACCCCATCTTGGCTTTATTTTTTCTTCGTGGGTTACGGCTGAATTTGCGTTTGGGTCATCCTCTAACATTGAATTTTCATATATTTGTTGATCTGTCTTTACAGGCGCTAAAAAATTGGACGCCATACTACTTCGAATCACTGCCCTAGTCAATCCATTATCTTTGTACTCCATGCTGTATGGGTCTTAAACGGTATACCGATAAAAATAGCGCATACTCGAAACAAAGTGAAGTAGACGTCATGTAGCTTGTCCAGTTCCTCGTTTTCTGACACGCAGAATGGTCTGACACTTCGCTTTCCTTCTCCCTCACGGGTCAACATTCCCCATCCTCACACTACAAACGTACAGTCGTTCGTTACATTACGATTACATGAACTTTTCCCCCTCTCTCGAACAAATCGAATCGAACGCCGTCAACCGACAGTGGCCACAACCAGTTACGGTAGTGTTACATTAGAGGGTCAGAAATTTCTTTTTGCAGTTTACAATAAATACTACATGTCTTAATACGGTACTGTGACAAATTAAATATCCCACCTAACAAACGAAAACGTTCTCCGTAATGGCATGTGACCAGCAAATATTAAATAGATGGACATCAACCAAGTCGCGAAGTATATTTATCAAGATCACTTGATTTTTTGTTTTTACTTGTATGGAAACAATCAACAAAGAGGGCCAAGACGAATAAATATTGGGCAAAATAAAATAAAATTGGTGTCTGAAATGCAGATTAAAATGTTCTTTAGTAATTTTGATAATATAAAATATTCTTACATAATCGTGGGCTTTTTTAATTCTAAACCACTTGTGTTTGCAAAGAGAGTAAAAAAGTAGGGCAAGAACAAAAACAAAACCATTTGGACTGTTACAAGATAAAGAAAACATGGCTACAGAAATGTTTTATGTCAATTTTGCTGATTGCTACTTGGCAAACAATGTTGCTCTATTTTTTATCGCTCTGAAACACTGTAAACAGTTTTCCACACTTTCCTAACAATTTTGTTTTGTCCTACATATGTCCTCATTGTCACGCATTAAATTATTGTAAGGGAGGTTTCGCTCCGAAGCGACCAGCAACAGGCATGTCAGTGACATCGGTACATGCAGTTGTATATACACAGCCAAAGTTATCCTGCAGAAGAGGGCGGGGGAGGAGATATCATAGAGACTTCCTGTCCTTCGGTTTTACTTCACAACTCATGAACTTAAAATACTGCCTAAAGTGTATTTTAACTTATGTGGTGAAATTCGCCTAGCATACTATGGTTTAAATGCAAGAATTTTGCTGAGGTATTAAACAAGGCATGTACGAGGTGCGATCGGAAAGTTTCAAGACTGTCTCAATAGAGGGCGAACCGGATGTAGTACGAGCTTCTGCCGCTAGGGAGTGCGGCCTACATTCATAGTGAATTAGTGTGCCAGCCGGCATCATCGAATTAGCATTTGTTTCTTAGTTACGGGCGTTTTGGTAGTGCATTACACCGACCCTCCTGCGATTTCGGAATGGCGGATTTTCATGAACAAATCAAATTTTGCCCATGTTTCTTTATTACAAACCTGCCTCCATCTTCTGTAACCTTCTTGTAAAAAATTTCGAACATACTCACTCGTACGTAGCGTGGAAAGAGTTGATATTGTTTATGGGTAGTATAGTGTTCCTATGTATGAAACATATTTACCAATGCATAAAGCGATGGCACCAGGCACGAGGCAGCATCCTGCCGTGAAGGCGAGGAAGGTGTACATATGGTTGGCTAGATCCATAAACTCCTCCACTTGGCGGAGAAGCCAGTGTCCTCTTGAAACCATCTCACGCAGCTGTGACCGGGTTCCTGTGAGTCGTCTTCCACTTCTGTACCTGCGTTACAACACTTGTGTAGGAATTGGGTTACCCAGAGACACTTGGATGTGTAATACTTGCGAAGTTGCCTTCAGGAACGCATCAGACAAATGTTTTTCTCGACCAGCACAAGTATAAGTTGCTTTTATATACAATTTTAATTAATTTACCAAGGACTGACTGTGAAGATGTCTGGGCTGTCGTGGACAAGCCACCAAATTCTTCGAAAAGAAAATTGATAGAAATGCGAGGACAGCTATACTTGTCAAAACAGCAGTTATTACTTCCACGAAAGCACTTATAGCCTCGTTTGAGATCTCATGTTTAAATGATAAAAATAGTAGGCCTCATACCACCGGAGGGAAAATATTGCTGCTAGCAACCATCAAAATGTGTAAAATTATGCATGGCAAAAACTATTCTCAAGCAATTACAGAAACGAAGTCCAAAATTTGCACTCATGATGGAGATGGCAGGTCTGCTGGAACTACAGTACGAGACTGTAATCTTGAGACTTGCGAGGAATGCAGTAAGTCCGTAGCGTTAAAGGCAGAAGATATATTTCTTCCGTCCTCCTTCACCCCACTTCCTCACCCAGCAAGTCTCAAGATTACAATCGCGGACTATACATATGTTCGTTACAGTGTTCTAGAAAACATCGAAGATTTCATGTTCTGTCTACCGCAAACAGAGAGAAGTGATATGTTCAAAGGATGTGACTGAAGATACTTTTTGGTTAGTTTGTGTGGGCATGGAGCAGCAACTGTGACAGGACACAATAAAAGCTCTCAGACTGACGTAATGAAAGTTGCTTCTCACGTAAACTTTACGAAACACAGCGTTCATAGAGGGGACTTTTCATCACATGACCAATTACATATTGTGCTACGAGAGGCCGTAAAAGTCGCGTATTATGCGAAAACTCGCCCGTTGAACTCTAACCTATTTGCAGTACTATGGGATGAAATTCAAGCACACTAAAATTTTGTTTATAGCATTTGGAGAGTTAGTAGTACTGGGTTTAAAGACGCTATTGCATTTCGAATGTAAAATGGTTATGAAGAGGTGACGTTTTTAAACAAGTATAGTTGAATTCATGGAAGAAATGCACAGGATTTTACGGGACTGATTTCCAACAATATTTGGGGAAGTGGATTGGTCTTCTATCATATTTATCAGATGTACTTCGTTAGACTTTGTCACATCTATTAAGAACTTAGTAGCCATGCACCTGTCTTGTGTTCTAGTGTTAGTACATGGACATGTATCGACTATTCTCACTATTCGTTAATCAACTGTACTTTGCTATGTACCTTAACCGCAATGAAAATTTAACAGTGCAAACAGCGTTACATAATAACTTACGTAATAAGTTTGAACTTTATGCCGACAGGTTTCGTCGGTAGGTCATCGATTCGTTAAATCATGTATATCCATCATCTGGCGGAAATATAAAATTCACCACAACAAGGACGCTAACCGCAAGGGTTGGTGATCGATTGAAAGTCTGAATACGTATTAAGCTACTTCAGAAAACTCCTTGACCTTGTGGTTCTTTCCAAGTATATCCATTCTACGACACACAAATTACGTTACGCAATTATTCTATATTACCGGAACTGACCGTTCTTCGTCCGGAGTTTCTTTGAAAATAAACTGTACTTTAAAAAGGAAAAATCTATTAATTATGATATACATATTCCTGTATTTCAATCTTTAGGATTTGAAACAGAACACAGCAAAATAAACTTCTCAACCGAATTATAATAATCAATCCCCGAATTTAATCTGATCTAAATGTAAGATTTTAACCTCAAAGGCGGAGACAGTATGTTCCTCCGAAACCTTGATGCACGCCTGGAAAAATTGTCTCCGAAAGTGTCCGTTCTTCGACCGAAGTTTCTTATGACAGTCTCACGGATGTGTACTCCCTTTGACCAACTTTCTATTACCACCAAAGCGCCTCAATGTGATCGCATTATGCACTAAACGACAGTCGATGTAACACCGTCGCTGAGAAAGTGACGCTGTCCAAAGGGTTCATAAGAATTATCGTCAAAACTTCTAACAAAAGCTATGAATTTGAATCGTGTAAACTACGATATAATGAGACAGGCAAAGGCTTTTTCTTTTGGGAATAGGATTGGCAGCTCTGGTTTACAGTAGTACGCTCAGACGTCACTTTCTGCGCAGAAACGCAAGCCTGTCTAATTGCTCGTGTAAACATGCGTGAAGACTTGCCTTATTTAGTCTGCACTGCATCACGAACATCCAGTAATGACTAGATGAATCCGCTTTTGTAATTTGGCCACCGTGTCCCATGTATCCCGTTCACGAAATTTCAGTTTGTTCTACTGATCTGTACAGTCGTTCTACATGATAAAAAGTAAATGGACGCCTCCACCTTTCTTAAAACCTAAATTCAACATGGTGTACGCCTTTTCACAAGTCATTGTATTTTAACTATTACACCCCCATATCTAATTCAGAGAACATGCCGTTGGCAGTGTTCTCAGTATTTTTGGTCTAAATTAATTTTATAACGGTTCTTAAGTTTTGGTTTGATTTATTTACTGTATGTGTTTATGGGGCGGATTCAACTGACTCGTGACAGGGTCCAGTGATCGGTTCTTGTAAACACGGGAATGAACCTTCTTATAAAAATCTTAGAATTTATTGGCTCCTGTCAGCTCCTCAAGTATTTACGATATCGGATGCGATTACGCAAGACTTATGAGTTGTAATTCATTTTGTCATTCAGGCTATTTGAAGGTGCCTCCTCACCAGCTCTCTCACCTGTAGGACGAAAATAAATCTGATTTCTTCATTGTCAGACCCGTGTCTTGTCTGTTCGTAAGGTTTGGGAGATCTCAAGTCAGTAGAGTGACTGTTCTGGGCATAAGACCCCAAGTTTCGAAGTCTTAATAAATCAATAAGTTCTGGGAAAATCTTATCAGGCCTATCATCCTTCAACTACTTAATCTATATGATGACGCTATTAGAAGTACATCGTAATTTTTATACTGTACCATAATTAGTTAACCAGTCTGTATTATTTACACTAGTATCTACTCCCATTACGATAAACGTATCAGACATAACTTAAAAGTAGTAGAACTATCAACATGTTTGTAATTGTTAACATATTCTGTTGCATAACAATCGTGGGTATCAGCCTATATAGTGTAACTAGAGCAGAGAGCTACTTTCGGAGCTCCTCGGGGAGTTGGTTGCGTTTTAAAATCTTGAGTAAGAAACTAAACCAACCCCCCCATTCGGGGGGGTTGGTTGCGTTTTGAAATCTTGTGTAAGAAACTAAACGAATCCTCCCCCCTTCGGGGGGGGGTTAGTTTAGTGTCTTACTCAAGTCATTTGTTTACTCGGCATTGTTGTGTTGGTACAACAATGCCGAGTAAACAAATATAACGTAACATTGTTTGATGACGTCATTTTTTGATAGACGACAAATCACAAATTTTTATAGTAGAGCGAGATACAATCGACATTCAAAGGCAAGATAACGTTATATTTCGTATCACCACCATATCGTTGTTTTATGTAAAAAAAAAACCGTATCAAAATGTCGCATTTTCATTTTCATTGATATGCAGTACGTAGCACCATCACGGTTCCCATTTGTAAAGCTATCACAGCTGCCATATTAATGTTATCCATAAACCTGGTTTCCTTTTAAAACAAAGAGAAGTCCTCATACTTTGTAAGATTTGAGGTTTTCACAGCGGTGAGTATGAAGATTTCCGTCTTCTGGGTTGTTGCGCTGTGTCGATGTTAACCAGACTACACAGCGCAACAACCCAGAAATCTTCATCCTCATACTTTGCTTATTAATCTTCCATACGGCAGAAATCGATGGCTGTTGTAGTAGCTCCAAGGTTTGTCAATTTCGTTACGTAAGCTCTGACCGAACTGTCTGAAGCTCGAATTCGTCTCTCACAACTACGCCATGCCTGATTAAATTGAAGACAAATCACGAACCGTGAATTACACTTTCTTCGCTTTAGGAAATCAGTGCGGAAGAAAAACTACTCCATTTGTAACACAGAAAGCTTTATACAAGGCTCAGCGAAACGTATTGGGATTCAGGGTCACAGAAGTTGCTGACAAACAAGTCAGTTTAGACCCCGAATGTTCGAACCCACTAACACTAGACGCAATCTACTTATATCCAGTTCACTTTTTCACAAACTCTGTCCTTAATAAAAAAAAAACATTACTACTACCATCATTAATTAATTATCCCGTCACCCGTCTTTCCAAGAAGTCATTCTTAGGAAACTAACAGTCGATCAGACAGTAAAAAAGAAAAAAAATCGCTGTTTATAGTATCCGAAAACTCATTATCATGCTCAAAAGACCCTCAAATGAATCATATTCTGAGCCAAATAAATTCAATCCACAACCTAACACTCTATTGTTTTACGTGCAATTGTAATATTATCCTCTCATCTACTCCTAGGGCTTTAATTTCTCTCTTCGCCTTGAGGTTTCGAGACTAAAATTCTTTAAATATCTGCATTTCTTAATTATCCATCTCAACATAAGCTCAAATAAATTAACGTTATGATAACCAGCCTGATGCAGTTATATTTGTGTGCATAAAAATAAACACTACTGCGTTTAACATGTGAGGTTATGATTGAAACATTGTCTCGCCAACAATTTTTGTTATGTTGTTATACTTTATGTTGCCCGTCTCTCCTGTTAGATGCCTGTACCGGTAAACATTTCTCGCATTCTGCTTATATTATTATATATCTGCTTTTATCTGCTATATTCTGCTGTTATCTCTTCAATGATGTTTACTATAAAACCTCTCACGATCCTTGGAATTACCTTCGTTTATGTTAAATCAGCGTACGCCTATATCCTCCAGATAAGAAAAGCCTTCGCATTATACAGCTCTCACTCTTCTTACTGAGACATGTTACATATCACGTATGCCTCTGTGTTGGATTCTACCTGCAAAAGTATTCCGATTAATTCGTAGAGGTTACAGCACTCGTAAGGTTTATTGAACGATAAGATATAAACACAAGAATAAAAGAAATTAATAAAAACAGTATTTAGATTGTAGATGGCTAGGTTGTTGGACCGTGTAGTTTTGTAGAAGTTTACCGACGTTTCAGAGATTGTTGCTGTGCCTCCAGCTTCAGGGCGATCGTACGGCGCAACGATCCAGAAGACAGCCATATTCGCACTCCCGCCATGAGAACCCAGAATCTCACAATATCTTATTTCATCATAGTTCTAAGTTTCTGTTTACACACCCGAACATATATGTTCCTCGCGAAGTTAACAAATGTTAAGTTGCATTTGAACATGGTTCGTCTTTACTCATTCTCTGAAAAGTACGTACGTAAGGAGACAGTCAGAATTAGTAAGGTTTCACTGGTATCTTTTGTTGTGTGGGTGTTATCTGTGAGGCGTTCATACAGACGGCACATCACACAATTAAAGTCGCAAAAATGGAAGAGACTTCCTAGAAGATCGATGTGTAAGGAGGATGATATTCCTCCATCTTCAGGGCTGAGACCCAGAAGACCAGCATTAACTGGAATTCTGTTGGCAATGGATTCAGACAAGACCCTGCCAAATCAGTTTGTTGGTTGACTGCATGCTAGATGCTTCAGAAACTATCGGGAAGACGTGTTAATGCAGAACACAGATTAACAATCTGGGCTGAAGGAGCCTTGTGAAGTTAAAACTTTCTGCGATTTTTTCTTAATAAAAAAATTATATAGGCTACACAGTATGTACTGATCCTTTTGGTAGTAAAATATTTTTCTGGAACCTTCCAAACAAGAACACAGTTTTTAAGGACATTTTTTATTCACAGCCCAATATGCACAAATTCAAATTAAATCAACCCCATATTAGAACGAGTTGCACTCACCCATTTCCATGAGTCAAGTTAATTGGTGTTAAATTAAAACCAGAAACTATGCAAAGTTGTATCCTCACATCATGTTCTGCATTAAGCCAATTTCACTGTTGCATATTTTGAGAATGTTGTTTCGTGCAGACAGGTCCTATGTAAATGAAAACAGAAGTGGCTTCTACACAGCCACATTTAAAATGCATAAAAATTCTTCCTTCAGACCAGCCCAAAAGCATTCAGAGGAACATCTGTTGTGTATCTTTCTCATCTGCATTTGCTGAAATGACAATTCTCCACATTTTGTTAATAATCCTTGTTCTCTGAAAGCAAACTTAAATGGATTTAGTAACCACCGAGAACTTCCTACAAGATGAAAGTACTTTCACTGTAACTTGTAATTATTGTAAATTTGTCATTACGCCTCAAAGAACATCACTTATAACGCTACCTCAGCATTTCCTGGAGGGACTGGGAAGACCACGATGTCTGCCAGTCTTCATGGCGAAATGTGAATCAGGGACTTCCCAGATACAAAAAAAACCACTACACCATGATGTCCGGTAACAAGAAACATAAGTACTCTTCAAGTAAGGCTCTCAAAGAAGCTGAATCCACACGGATGATCACCATTATTTCTACTTAACTACTAATCCGTAAAATAAATGAAAGAATGCTTCAAAACCCTAGTAAAAATGGCATAAATAATAAAAAGGAAAGCTTACATTTCAGTCAACAAATTTCTGTATTTCAATACATGCAATTTCAATTCTTGAAATAGTCTTGGTTTGCGAGGTCCACAGACATTGCAGCGTCTCCAAGAGTGAAGCACTTGCCACCACCGAGTCCCCAGTTAAAGCATAAAATTAAGAATAAATGTATAAAGCGAAGCTTTCGCGGCGACTGAAGTCGATGGAAGACTCTCAGGCTTGTAGCCCGAGAATCTCTCAACAAATTAAGAACAAATTGTAAAAAAGGATATTACATGTCTCATGTTCACAAAATTACTCTATTCATTTTGTCTTACCTATCCTCATTACTTTACTGAGTCATTCAATATTGGCTTCTTTTATGGAAATAAAATGTCTCCAGAACTTTACAAGACCTTACAATTCTGGACAACTGAAAACTTATATAACACACTGAGTTCATTGGTTAAATCACAATACCAGCAGACACATAAATAGTACCAATTTAAAATGTATTTTAATTACAATTCTTAGAACGAACATAATTTCTAGAAACAGGATCTCCTAAAATGGAAAAATCACACAACATTTAATGCAACAAGACAGTCTTGTCACCAAATGAGACACGTTTCAAACACATAACAGATGCTGATATATACTGTTTATAACACAAGAACTAAATAAATCCTACAGGAATTTATAAATTTATTAAAGTTTCTGATTAATATTTTAAGAAACTGAGTAATCACTAACAAATGCCTGACCCTTGCACACACCTCACATGTGAAATAAAGTCTTTGCATACATCAAAAGACAATATTTATAGTGTATAAATTAAAAACTCTTTTCTTACATTCAGCAACATAAGCATAAAGTAACATGACTTTAAATTAAGTTGCTTACTACCAAAATGATAACCGTATTTCAGTACTGCACTTAACCTTTAATTGTTCGGTGCATATGAACAGTGAGAATTAATTAATGGAGGCTACTCTTAATTTAAACTTAAGAAATCACTTGCGCTTAAGATTTTTATTATGTATCACATATATGATAAAATGTTTATGAAAACTGTAATATCTAAATAACTGACAACATATTCTGTTGTGTAGTGAGGGTTCCAAACATAAAAGAAATACTGTGAAGAATTCTACAATTCAATCTTATACTGGGTGCGGCAGAGGAAACGCATGTTTTTCAAATGGTTAGTACTCGGCAAGGAGGAGGGTGGAGGATTTCCGCCCCTTGCTAGTAGACAGCTTAGATGATGCAGTTTCAGTAGCCATGGCACCGTGGGCCCGAGAGCATCGATGCAGGTGGTTCATGGCATGTTTCCCCAAAACGTCATCTCCTGTTTCGGTGATATCCCTTGGCCGCCTCGCTCCCCTGACCTATCCGTATGTGACTATTTTTTGTGGGGTTACTTCAAATCAAAGGTCTACAGAAACAAACCATGCAACACCCAGGAACTGAAAGATTCCATTCGCACAGGAAATCACTACTGTGGGGGAAGAAATGTTGGGAAGAGCAATGCAGAATTTCGAAGAGGTGCTGCAAGAGTGTGTACAGAAGGAAGGGCGTCACTTGACGGACGTTATTTTTCGGAAGTAATTCAAAAATGTTCAACAAAAACTGCATTGTAAAACCTTTCTTTTTGTGTAATTAAAACTTTTTTAACTTGAAAATCAACTGAGTTATTGTTATTTGAAAAACATGCGTTTCCTCTGCCACACCCGGTATAATTCTAAAGACCAAGAATAATAATTACTAAAAGGTTACTCTTAAGTTTGCGCAGAAATATGTATTAACCCTTCCACTGATGATCCTCAATGCTATGTGGTCAACCAAGACAATACAAAAAGTTATGTAAATAGTCAATGGCTTACAGGGTTCACTATTTACATGTATTCTACAAGGCAACCTGGAACTAAAAAAGTTCTGAAAGTAAGGAACAAGCAGGAAGTAAATGTTCATAACTAGAAGCATTTTGCATGCAAATGTTTGAATATCAAGAAGAGCACACAAAGACTGCACACGTGTACATGACATCCAAACCAAAATGATAGCAAGACTGTAGAGCTAGACACACATAGAAGTAAAAAATTTAATTCGTTTTCTGCATGGAAATGGCAACAGTCCAACATAAATTCATCAGGAGCTTAATGCTGTGTATGGAAAACATAAGGTGTGATCACGTTCCATAACGTGACACCACACAGCCGGCAGACCCAAAAGTGTTACACAGTCCAGACTTGGTATCCTCAGATTTTCATGTCCTTTGGCTCCAGAAAAACCGAATTTACCGGAGCAGTAGTTTGTGGATTAAGATAATTTTATTGTGGCCATAATAAATGCTGTGTTACAATAAACTTGTGTACCTTACTTTTGGAACATTCCTTATAATTGTATATTTTACATGTGTTTCAAGACATATCCCTTCCACTGTTAGCCAATACTGATCCAAGTGTATGTGCAATAATGCATCCTGATAAAAATATTAACCTCACATCTTTCCTTTCCTTATTTATTTTCTGTGGAATTTCCTGAAACCCAAAACTGATGTCACAATACCCCCTACACTTCAAGGATCAGCTCCATCTGCAAGAATCCACATGTTCCAAACTGGCTGAAATGTTCTGTTCATAATGGTGGAAGGGTTAACATTATCCTTTGCAATCTACCACACTACAAAAGATTTGGAAACAAAACCCATCGTTTAGAGCAATACAGTTTCGCTCGTACTTAAAAAAATCAAACTTCTTAAATCTCAGCTTATATTCAGAACTACTGCAAGAGTTCTACTGAAAAATTATAAATCAACATGAGTGTTCATTCATAATAATAATAATAATGTTGCAAATACTCTTAGTATGCAAATTTCATTTAAACATAAGCCAATGCTGCGCACTACAGATGTGTAACATCTTAATGTCTCACAGTGAAATAACCTCTGTTAATTTTTATAACAAATCACAAGCCCAGAGCACTTAACGAAAAGAAATACAAGCCAATCTGGCCAACTTGTAAACATTAAATTATATCTAACTCTATCATTAATCTAGGCAATTACTGTACAGGTATCTAACAGCTTGACGTCAATGACGAATATCTGTCGTCTGTGTTTAGTCACAAAACAACCTTTCTCAGATTGGTAAGAAATGTCCATCTTCCGTTACGAAGAAATGTTTAAACATTAAATCCATCATTCCATTCCACCAGGAAACTGAAACGCATCACTTCCTGTTCTCAAAATTATGACGTATGACAATGATACATGATTGTCTCCCATTCTTGCTACCTGATGAATTGTATGGCTTTGTGCATTATCATTATAACAGAGCATTGGTTGACAAGAACAATTTACATTCAAACTCCACACAACATACTCAAAATTCCACTTCATGTGGAAAACAGTACTATGATAATTTATGTCTGAACATGTTCTTATCACAAACTTCCATTGTTCAACCAACTGTAATTCTTCAACCGCACTTAATCTACTTTCACCACACTGTAGATTTTCCTTACAAACCAGAAGCACGCAAAAAATCCTATGGATCCTAGAAAAAAGAGAATAATTCAGAGACTGTTGCATATGTTCACATCAAAGTAACTGCCTTCAAGAGGGTGGTCATAAAATCCCATACTTTTATTAAACTCAAAGGACCATCACTGTCTCTACAGAAACCTGCCAGCGGATCCTAACATCTATTTCATAAGGCTCATTTTAATAATATTATCTGACTGATACGTAGTCGTCAAATGGCATCTTCCTTTGAGGCAACCTAACCAAAATGTTAAATGCAAACACGTACACCATCCACCTCACAGCACTCGATTTAATCACTCTTAACAACGCAGGCAAAAAGGAATTCTGAAGCATCAGCCTCACGTAACATCCACTTTCTTATGTCCAAATATTCTCCTCATCATTTTCCTCTAAACACCATGACTTTATGTTCTTCTGTTAGAGCGACAGACTACAAAACAATAAATAACAGCCAAAAAACAATTTACAAAATCCTTTCAAGTTTTATAATTATGGGTATGTTGTAAGATGAGCTCCAGAAGACAAGAATCGATCTAAGTCTTTTAGTAATATCTTACCTGTTAAGAGAAAGAAGAGGAACACCATAATAAGAGTGTATCCAAAATAGACAAATATAGATGCTGCATCTTCAATGTTAAGCTTGGTGACAAAATAGTGGATACAGTACACGAATAGATAGAATGCAGTAAAACCACTTGTGAGGAAACTACGCCACCACCAATGGTAATCCTAGAAACAACAACGACACTCATTACATGTACCAATACATGTGCATATATATTCACAGGAAATATTGATGAAGCATGTTGCAATTTTTCCAAATTTACATTTACTATGCATCTAGCTGCCATAAGGACATACAACATTATTTCAGAAACACTGAAATCAAGTAAAAATTATGTCACCTCTGCACACAAATGGAAGTAGCAGAGCAGGATCGTTGTTTCTGAGCAAGTGATAACAAGTATGATGAAAACCAGGAACAGAAATCCAAACATGTAGTATATCTGACTTGACCTGCAAACCAAGAAATTACAATTTACAACGCAATCTTAAGTAATTCGCATTCCAACATGAAAAATACCTGGCCAAGTTTTTCTAGACACTAGTTTCTAGTCTGACAGACAATCTAGTTATAAACTTGGCCATACATGAACCTAGAGAACAGCAGTTACCAACATCTGTAGGTACCAGTGTGAAAAATCCTCTGAATGTTTTAAACTCTGTACCTCTCGCTGGCCAGACCGAATCCCAGTAATTAAATACACAGATGCAACCTTATGAAAAATAGCAGACATCTTCTAAGCCACTGACTAAAGTTATGAAATAAAAATGGTCCTCATGCAAACAAAAACATGAGCCCAGAAAAATAGTTTATTTTCTAAAGGGTTATTTTCTCTAAAATTAAATATATAATACTTTGTTATTACTCATGTGACAAGGAAACACTTGCTATATTTGTAAACTAATAGGCATCTATCACGCTGTGAAGTACTCCTAAGTTAATGCTCTAATTGGATACACGCATAACCTAACCTCACACTTTGTGCAACTTTTCCAAGAGTAGAACATGTATGTCAATGCAGCTTTTTTTTTTTGCTTTTGTTAAACTAGTAATGGTTATGGCTGGACTCTGTATTATCATCTTACCATAGTGAGTTAAGAATAAAGAACAACTGTATGAAAATGCAGCCAAATGGTAGAACTCCACCCATTATTATTCCTGGAATTGGCTGTGTGTAAAGGCTCTGATCAGGGATTTGCCGAGGAATTTGGTTTGTTCTCACTGGATGTTCAATTGGCTGTAATAACATTAAAAACAACAATGGGAAGTTATAAAAATATTGTACAACTATCAGTAACCTACAAATTCAAAACATGAAGTTTGTGGATTTTCCCCCCTTGCTTTATTACCGTTAGCAACAATAAAACTTGCATCCACTATAATGCATGAAGTTGGACAACAAAAATTAGGAATTAAAGTGAGTGCTAACTGATCAATGTTTTTAATTAATATTTTAAAATTATCAATCTAAAGAAAATAAATTTTATTTAGACAATAATTAATTATGGCAGACTAAATAGTAATGTTTCCATTTCAACAGTTTACACTTACAGAACTAAATCAGACACTTATCCAGCAACATTTATTACAGAATTCTAATAACTATATTCAGTGCCTGCACCAGCCAAATCTTTGCCCAGTCTTGTTCCACACTTCATGCTCCATCCACTTCAACCCCAGAACACTTAGAGCAATTGGATATGAGGCTGGGTGGGCCCCATGACAAATTGACATGCAGTGACAGAGCAAAGTCCCTAAACTTGCTGGGAATCTAAGAGTAATTCTGGTCATCTAATCCATAATCAACTTTATTCAGCTACGCCAAGTTCGCCAACTGAGGAATCATGCTTCGGACTGGTGATACAGAATACGTGATGGTTTGAGTCTCGAGGAAATAAATTTCTCATGAGATTTTCAACGGGTGTATGGGACCGGTTCCAACCCAGCATCGTGAGGAAATTGGGAAACTACAATGGGTAGCATAATCCGGTTGTGAAAACTAGCAATGGCCGGGGGTTCGTCATGCTGACCACACGTCACCCTATATCTGGTTGGATGATCGTTCACCTTTGCTTAGGCATGTGAACGTGAGGCCAGTAGCCAGCTAGTCGGCTTTGGCTCTCAGAGGGCACAGATTATTATTATTATTATTAAAAATAAAAAAGTTAACACTTGACATCTACTGTGTATTTAGATCTTTTTAATGCAACTTCACATTTCTCCTTTTTATCTTAAATATTTTTGAGATCGGGTGGTACACTGTTGAAGATTCTGAGGTCAGTACTGAAGCACCTTTATAAAAACATGAGGCTGGCAATTGATCTATGACAGTTCTTATTCCTTGCATACTGTATATAATTGAATGTCTGAAAAAGTTCTAGGTTACTTACAATTAATTTCAATAATGATATTTAATCACTAGGACTAGACGACTCACTCTGCCAAAATTTAAAAACAAGATATTAGCCATACCCTCTTCCTGAATCCAAAGTATGCTCCGATAAAGGTGAGCGGAACAGAAACTCCAAACCAGAGAGCAAGAAGAGCAATGAGTGTGGTGAAAGGAATAGCTCCTGAGCTGCCCTTGCTCCAGAGAACCAGGTTCATCACGAAGAACAAGCAGAATACAAGGCTGTAACAAGCCAAATTTAATTTATAACTTATTGTGAATTCTACATGATTTTAATTAAATGAGTAGTCTTGACAAATACCTATATTTTAACTCAAACATAACTAATTTTCAAGAAATACCAATATAATTTTAAACTTTAATGAACCTAGAAGCAACAAACATTGTTGCAGCCCTAATTTAGGAAACCACTAAGCATTAGAAATGAACAAGAAATACCTGAAAATGGACTAAGTGACCCAAAACATGTACTGATATGTTACAAGACATGAAAAAGTATATGAATACTGTGTAAAGACAACATTAGACGGAATGTAATATACATTAAACACACAAATAGTATTTGGTAAAAGTACTATCTTCATTACTATAAATTTACCCTGGACTCAGCATTGAAGTAAGAAGTACATTAGATTTCCATTTTTCTCCACCAAAACTCTTGTACACACGAGCAGATACATATCCAGCTGGAGTGCCCAGACAAACAAACAACACCATTGCACAAGTCATCAGCGCTCCACGATTCGCAGGCGACAGGAAACCCAAGCATGCAAATGCTGGAACAAACATCACAGAACCGCAATAAAACAAGTCCTTATGGACTATTGTTATTTGTATTTTATATATTCCTTTGGTATTGATACCATTAACAGCATTCAAACTATTTATTACTACTGATATTTGCATAAGTGTAAAAATGAAGGCATAATGGGTTCTATATTAAAAGCTGAAACTAGCATTGGAACATGAGGTGATGAAACCATTTCAAAAGCCAAACATCACAAAATATCTTGGCCAAACTAGTACAATAACATCTCTATCAACTTTGCTCTATTCAGCCCATAAACCCCATGTAATTTTACCCAGAGTAATGAGGGACATGAAATAAACTTGTGTTCCTGAACCCAGCAGTACAGACAGCAACATTCCTTTGCGAGGCGGACGAAATACATCACCATGCACCAGTTTCCAACCAAACTCTTCCTGTGCATCTTCACCCGAATCAATCTGTAAAATACAGTACAATTCTAGTAACTGTTTAGAATACAAAGGCTACAGAAAAAGTGTTTACAGTATGAAACTGTTTCACAGTAATGTGCAAGTTGTAACCAAAGTATTTTTTTCTACAAAACACCACCTAGCTTATCCCTTATGCTTCATACTCAATGGGCCTCACACATTGTGACATATGCTCATTTCTGACAATGAAATACACCCTATCTACTTTAAAATCAATCAGCAGCACTTAGCACTAAACACATCCATAAATAATGCATAACCACAGTCTTCAAAACTAGTCTGCCATATGGTGAGGGGTGATTTCAAAGGTAATTCAGAGTAACAAATGTTTATGCAATAGTAGTCATATTTCCAACCATTGAGAAGCTATGGCAGTTTCAAGGTACACACAAGAAACATAATTTGGAATATTAATCAGAAGAATTAATTGCTACACTTCATGATATACATCTTACAGATGTTCAAAATGTCTGCCATGGTTAGACCATTCATGTTAGCACATGTAACTACTGACAATTAAGTGGACTTCCTGATGAATAAATTGCCACTTTTAATGGAGGACATGCCTCTGCAGACAAGGCCCAGGGCCTTCTTTCACTATAACAGAGCAATTACACATTTTGGTCATCAGATTACAGCTTACTTAAACCAGGAATATGGCTGTCTTCTGGGCTGTAGCTCTAAGCAGTCTGGTAGAAGTTTACCAACATTTCGGAGGTCACAGATATGCTACAACTCAGAAGACAGCCATCTTTCTATACACCGCTGTGAGACCCTCACATCCTACAACCTGAATCAGCATTATAAAAATCACTGAAATGATCATCATAGAAAAATAACTTGGCTGCCAAGATCACCGGACCTAACCCTGCTTGATTTATTTTTATAGGATCTAGTAAAACAGATAATTGATGGTAACAAAGCACTTGCAAGAAAGGGACTCCTGCATCGAATTATGGACGCTGCTGCTTACACATGAAAACACCCCAAAATAATGCAATGGGCAAAACCCTCTTATTTGGCAAGAGAAAGGCTGTGCATTCTTAACAGTTATAAGATGTATTTCATAACATGTACCAATAAATTAATAAACACAAGATTTCTTGAACTATTATATCTGCAGCATTCATGAAAATATGTGGCATCATACAAAATACCTTATTTACCTGATTATAGCGGGCAATGTCCTTGTGAAGAGTTCTGAGCATTATCATGGCTACCATACCAGAGAGAAAAAGGACAATGACAAGAGAGTTAAGAATGCTAAACCACTGTATATTTGTATGTGGCATTGACTCCAGGATGTAGTCCCATCGTGACGACCATTTGGTGGTATTATTCATCTGAAAAAAACAAGACCCATCTGGACCTAAGTCAGAGCAAGCAACAAAAGGTTAAAGAAATTACACAGGAAAAAGTCCCTTATTTTCTACTCATCAACATACATTAGATTGGTCAAATTGAGAAGGATGAAATAGGTAGGACATAACAGATGCATGTAAAAGGGGAGAGACCACCACATGGGTGACCTAAGAGGTGGGAGAACAATATTAAAATGCATCTTACAGAAACAGCATGTGAGTGTGTGGACTGGATTCATCTGGCTCAGAATAGGGTTCATTGGTGGGATCTTGTGAACATAATAATGAAAAATCAAATTCCTTAAGACAGAGAATTCTCAAGTCACTATAAGCTTCTCAAGGACAAAGCTGAGTGGAATTAGTTTGTTAGCTACTTCTAGAGCAGGATACTTACCACAAACTTGACGCTATAGGAATACACGATATTTAAATCATGTTTCAGTTCGTTGCCTGTTATATCCATTGGGTCTTTCTCAGAACAGTCAAGTTTATCTGGATCTGAGTGCTTGATGCTGCGAGGAGTCACTTTCACAGCTAAATGAAAAGCACAACATTTTGAGGCCAATTTTTGCACTTAAAACACATAGTGAGCTGTAATATTTTAAAGGAACATAAACAGAGAAGAAATTCATACACGTTCGACAAAACAACTGCCAGGGTAAATGGGTGTAAGTCTTGAAAGTTCAGAAAATGAAAAATAATTTTCAAGTAGTTCTCACAAATAATGCTTACTGGTTTTACGAAAAATATACAGAAATATGATTTTCAATTTACACATTAATTTAAGATTGAAGTGACAGTTTTTTGCTATGCTACAGATAATATAAAATGCAGGCAGTAAAGTAGCAATACTTCAGTTGCAATTTCTGGACTTGTACACATTTACCCCAACATCTGAGAAATATAGGGAGTACCAAGAAACACACCATAATCTTCAAAAGCTGTTCTTGCATATTCTTACACTCTGTACAAACTGCAAAAATATTCCATTTAAGAGGAAAAAGGAATCTTTGGACAAAAAATGAGACAAACATGCTTGTAACACAAGTTACAGTCAAATTAAACTCAGATACATACACCACAATTTTGTCTTTTCTTTTACCTTCAAAATCCTAACTACAGTATTCTGTGCCCCAAGGGGCACTTTAATTAATTTATAAATAAATAAATAAAAACACAAATACCCCAACATAAAAAGTTCAATTTACCACCAGTCCATATAACACCTAGGACAAAGTGTGGTGCTCTATAAGGTTCAACTGTATACATAATCCTTCCATCTCATTAGTTTTCTCCATTTCTCCATCTCCGGTCAGGCTGCTATAGGACCACATCAATCTACAGGGTGGCGCACGAAATGATGCCCTATTTGTTTTAACGATAAATCAGCAACCACGTTACGGATGAAGTTTTCGGTCATGTGGGTAAGTGCAGTAGTTCATGGAGATACCATTAGGTGACACATACATCACCTAGCTAACGCGAGGTGATTATGTCACGGTTTCCTGCCAGTATGCAGAAGATGGCAGACAAGGGAAGACTTACAGTTCAGTTTTGTTTTCTGCGGAAACAAAAAGTGTTGTGGAAACACAGAGACGGTTTAATGCCCATTTTGGTACGCGGTGGGCCCCTGCTCCAAAAACTATTCAGACTTCATCAGCAGTTTCAACAGGATGGTACAGTGTTGGAAAAGAAACGTGGACGTGCCGCAAGTGTGCGAAGCCCACAGAACATTGAAGCTGTCAGAGTAGCCATGCAAAGAAGCCCGGGAAAATCAACCCAGAAGGCTACACCACACACAGCAAACGTTTTCTTGGACTTCCTGCACGACACTTTCGGTCCACGTGTGATTTCTCACCGATATCCTGCTCGCCACGGATGTGGACAGAAGTGGCCACCCAATAGTCCGGACATAAACCCCTGCAAATTTTTCTGTTGGGGTTACCTTAAGGAAAAACTGTTTCCAAAAAAACCAGCCTCAATCATGCAACTCAGGGCTTTGATTGTTTAAATGTATGGTGAAATTTCGGAGGATATGTGCCGTCGAGGCTTGGTTAATGTGTTCGTAACATAGCTTTTTTTTTCCACGTGAAAGGTTGTTAGCCTTACACCCAACCCCCAACCTGGAGGACCAGGGAGAATTATAAGTTAGACTTAGTGGCAGTGCAGGAAGTGCGACTTAAACTTTCAGTCGGGTATCATTTTGTGTGCCACCCTGTATGTCTACCGAGGTTTCTAACCAGTTTTCTTTAATGGAAA
>NW_019060422.1:581328-597505 GCF_000696155.1 Zootermopsis nevadensis
CCAGACTGAAGACCAAGAAGGTTATTAGAGGATAATACTAAAAAGAAAAGAGGAGAAATATCTTACAAGAGTGAGAACTAAACTGGACCAGGATAGGTTCTTAATATTGTGTTCTGAGAAGCAGCTACTAAATACTTACACATGGCTATGAACTTCAAATTCAAATAATAATTTCAAATTTTATACCACATACCAGAGACAACATTATTAAGCTAGTTACAATAACAAAAATATATAAAATGTAGCAAGCAGGTTACTCACATATGATACGCCCACCATTAGATCCAAAGCCAACATCCCAATCTTCACCCTTACCACTGTGGTATGTAATGACCAGATCAACGTGGTTGAAGATATAAAAGGTTTTGGGTTTGTTGTAGTTGGACTGCAATTATAATTAAAAGACATCAAGTACTAACTGAACCATTACAAACATCTAGCATTAAAGCGAAAACAAAAAAGGAGTAAAATTTAAAACATTTATAGAGTAACCAATAGCAACTAAAGATTACTTGATACACTGACGTAATAAAATACTGTAGTAATAAATCAAGGAGCAGAATCATTGTAAAGAAGTCAACATTCACTCAGCTGATCAAGAAATCCCCAACCGACGAAGAAAGGTTACGGTTCATTACTGTACCTACAAATGGTCCCTATCCTGAGATGGATGACTCTAACCCACACCATTTCTTGAACAGCCATTTAAATATTATATTCACATGAACAATTCCTCTTTGCGGTCACTTCCATTCAGGTTTTCTGACTAATATTTGCATGCATTTAATCACCTCTGCCATGTATACTACATGCACAAACCATCTTATCCTCCCTGATCTGATAATCATAAAATATTCGATGAAGTGTATACACTACGAAGTATGTCAATCTGAAATTTTCTCACATTTCCTCTTCAGTTCAAATATTCTCCCCGGCATCCTGTTTCAAATATCCTCGATCTAAGTGGGTCCCCTCTGACGAAGCCAGTATACACAAAAAACAAGTAAAATATAATTTTAGATTTAGATCTGTTACTGTTCGCAAACATATTTTCCAAGGATTTACTAGCTATCTTTATATCATGATTCTGTCCTGCATATGAAAGATGAGATATTAATATTACATATTATGCAGGAAGCAAACATGGCACATGTATCTACATCAATATATAAAACTCAGTGTACAGAGCATACCAGTAAAGCACCTTTTAATTCTTTCATATTTTCACTTATTACTTTGCATTTAAGAACTATGATATTTAACATATATCAGTATCAAAAATAACTGTAGTCTGCAAATGAATCCATAGCATATTTTGAAATGCATTAAAGGAAGCTGTCTTTATTGGAAAGTTACTTTTTATGGAAAGAATACGTTTAATGCGGAAAGATAAAGGAAAAGGAAGAATTTAAGAAAATGTAGCCCATGTGAACAAAATTCCATAAGATGATGATGCTATGGCATCAAGATATGCCATGGACAATATGAGTGAGTGCTGACAACATTCAGTACTTATGTGGGAGTAAGACACTGTTAAACTCTAGATGTATATTTAATAAATTATGATATTCACAACTGAACTACCACACTTCAGTTCTGGATCAAAGAAATTAGCAGAAATAGAAGAAAATGTATGTAAATGTGCAACATACATTTAAAACTGGGATATCTTACCTGTATCTCAAGGACATCATGCATTTATCAAAATCCACTTTCAGAAAACTACATCATACACATACTACAATTTACAAAATTCAATTTTTACTGAAAATTGAATAACTTTTTTAACAGCTTAAACTTCAGGGCAAATCTATGTAGGAGGAGGATGCCACTGCTTATATGAGAAAAATAAAAAAATACTCTGTAAATAAATAATTAAACAATTAAGCATGTTTTGGATTCAAATAAGAGCACAGAACCTCGAAAGTGTGAAAACTGAACAATACCGACAATTTGTACATACACTGATAATACAGTCCTGTGATCCGCCATTTTCCCTGACATAACATCCCATGGGGAAGCCTGGGCTACAATACTGACGGTTATCTTCCAAAGGATAACACCACGTTACTGGCATGTTATCTGGAAACAAACCATATTTTATTCCAGATTACACAAACATTTTGCAGTCAGTAGACATACAATGAAGAAAAAAGGACATGGAAGAAAGAAACATAAAAACTGAAACCAGGATTTAGACAAGATATGAAAGAGTAACAATAAAAGTGATGAAATTAAGGATGCATTGGTATGGACATGTTATATGCAAACAGAAATTTAATGATAGCAAGCAAAAAATAAAGATACCAAATAAGAATTAACTGAAGAGACCACGAACAAGATGGAGAGACCAGAGGAAAGATATACAAAAAAGAGTAGGAAAGCAGTGGACACTGTTGCAGGAGGAGCACATAGCATGGAAAAGGATTTCTTAAAACTAACACACTAAGGTGGTTACATTAATGGTAGAATCTGAACTAGATTATAAAGTGACTACCACCACAACATACAGTTCTTGCAAGTTCCTTACCAACAATCCAGTGATGCTGATAATTAAGTCTCATGCCTTTTTTAAGCAAAAGCAGTTTTTCCTCTGAATCCTTATCCTTTATCTTGTATGTTTTTGTACACAATAACTGACAGGGATTATCCTGCATGAACTCAATCTGCAAATATAAATTGGCATTCATTATATGAGTGTCTTAGGCAAAAAAACCATGCCTGACAAAGCTATGCACACACACTCTCTCTCTCTCTTTAAAATTACATTACAATTCCAAGAATCACAACAATGCAGCAATCAGTCTACATATTCAAGATGTTGCATGTTTGACATAAGGTTGAGGACCAACTATCCTGACTGCAGGTTTTGTGACTAGCATCTATTCCTCCAGGATAATTTAAAGCAGGCAACAAGTGCTTTATTTCACTTTCTCTCATATTATCTTAAACCAAAAGCACCCAAGAGGTAACTGTGTGGATGTTACTTGACTTACTCTACAGAAAAGATTCTTTCATAACATTTGTTAGTAACTATAAGCAGCAGTCATTTACTCAGCTAGTCAAGTAATTCCTAAGCTTTGACGGTACCTTGTTTCTTTAAAAGCCACTTTAATATTACCCCACCATCCATATTAAGTTATCCCAAATGGTCTCTCTCCTTTTGGGTTTTCTTATGGAAATCTGTATTAATTTCTCATATGTCCTTCCTACCCACTTTATCCTTCTTGATGTGATTGTGTTTATATTTCATGAAAAATACAAATTATGTGGTACTTCATTATGCAATTTTCTCCATCTTCCTGTTACTTCTGCTCTCTTACGTCCAAATATTTTCAGTGCTGCTTACACATGAATTATCAATTTTCAAGTATAAATACACGGTCATGTAGTACCTCTGCCAATTTTTGTATATAAATAATAATTTTCAGCATCCAGTTACAGACTGCTGCATAATGTTTTTCCTGAAATCACTGGCAGGCACATTTTAGAAGCAAACTATACATATGATTCTAGTTAGTATAATTCATAAAATCACTTAACAGAAGTTTAAATTAACTATGTGCTATTATTTTCATTTTTTTCCAGTACAATCGTTAATAATAGGTACTCCACCTTAGTTTGTTAGAAAATCAGAAACTAGTAACAATGGTCCACTGAAATTCAACAGTGAATGACTTGTAAGACTTGAGGTTCTCACAGCGGTGAGTATGAAGATTTCCGTCTTCTGGGTTGTTGCGCTGTGTAGTCTGGTCGATGTTAACCAATGTTTCAGAGGTCATACTGCCTCCGTCATCCAGGTGGATGACGGAGGCAGTATGACCTCTGAAACGTTGGTTAACATCGACCAGACTACACAGAGCAACAACCCAGAAGACGGAAATCTTCAGTGAATGACTTCTTTCATATCTTTATTGCTTACTCCCACTTTTTCATTTCTTGTATCACATATGCACCTTTAACTCTGTCCTCCTCTTTTTCTGTATTACTGTCACTCCCTTCCAACTAAGAATAATGAAAAATATCAGCCGTGCTACATATCTGAGGTGCTTCTAAAAGCTGCCTAATAGTAATATAACATATAAAATAGAACAGTTCATCACCTAGCATGATTACTGTAGCCAGATATTTTTGAAGGAAGTTAGTTTAAAAACTTGAATTTTTCAAAGAACCATGGGCTGGCTGTTCAGCTTGGTGAGAATTTCCATTGGAGGTGTTTTGGTTTCCACCACCCCACGCCATACGAGGTGCGATCGGAAAGTTTCCAGACTGCGCCTATAAAAACCCGTACACTTATCTCAGGTATTAAATTCATCCATCACCCTCGAAGTAGTTCCCCTGGGAGTGAACACAACGATCCCAGCGCCGCTGCCAAGCCTGGAAGCATCCCTGGAAATCTTTCTTTGTCAGCCTGTCAAGCACCATCTGCGATCTAACATCTAACCATCCCATCTCTCCTCCCCGAAGCGCTTTCAAGGCGTGTAGTGAGGATAGTAGGTGAATTTCATTTCGCTACGTATCGGACAACAAATATTCCTCAGAGTACAAATTGTAATAATCGTAATTCTCGTTAATATTGAGTACGTGGAATAATTAGACTGCATTAAAGTTCACCTTCATGTAACTCACTACAAGCAAGTGTGAACAGTTTGTACGCAATAAAATTTATGAGTATAGACACCGGAAAACATTTACTGTAGATCAGATTGTTGAAATAGATCTGTCTAAAAGACTTAACAAACTTGAAGATGGCTGTCTTCTGGGTTGTTGGGCCGTGTAGTCCGGTTGTAATTCGCCGACATGGTTACCTCCATCATCAGGGCGATGAGTACCCCCGATGATGGAGGCAGAAAATACCTCTGAAAAGTAGGTAAACTTCTACCAGACTACATTACGCAACAAACTATAAGACAGCCATCTTCAGACTCACCGCCTTGAAAACCTCAAATGCTACTGAAGAAATCTTCTCTTTTAATCCTGCTTTGCGCTATGGATCATATATTTCCAAGGGCAGTCGCATTTCAGTGTCGCTATGTATCACTAAAAGTTTCAATAAAGTTTTATAAGTAGCTTTTCCAAAACTGTGTCATGTTGAATGCATCCCAGTATCCATGAGAAGATCTCATGATTCTGATGACCAATAGCTAGCTGATAAGAAGTTGAGTGAGGTGTTCGGGCGTATTACTGATAACGTTCAGGTCCATATGACAGCAAACTAACATAAAAGCATTAAACTAGCCTTGAAAAATAACATACATACAAATAAGGATCAAATGCCATCATACAAGGCATTTAATTTTTGATACAAAATAAATCAATTAAAGTGTTTCCCACCTAAAAATGGATGTCTCCATTACTCCAAACCAAACATAAAAATAATATAACTTTTTCACTGAATATATTATTCATACATAAAAATCAATTGTAATACCAAAAACAAAACATCAATAATAGTCCATCTTAAATATGTTGCTTGCGTATTACTAAACTCTGATGGAGTTTTTGTATACAAATAATTTTGAATGATTTCTTTGATACTTCTTAGTACAAATACCATACCTTTTACACTATATGGACAGTACCTTGTACAGGGATGGTCGGATTCTCTCTCCCAAAACAACTTGTCCTAGGTTCTCAACAGGTGATGCCACGCCCTCAACTTGGCAAAAGTCAAAACTGAAACAGAAAGCAAATTATATAGCTTCTTCATCACCTTTCACTTGACTGGGTGGGTGGGTGTATATATGCACACATGCATGCACATGAAAACACAAACACACTCTGAAATTGGTAAAAATGTCAATGAATATTAAAAATCTCATTATGTACATGTATCAAGTATCATTTAAACTTTAACTTACATTCCTACATCTGTTGAACAATATACAAATACTTACTAATCATACTCATAAGGTATGGCAGACTCTTCCGTGTTTAAACGATTCACATACAGTGGGACATCACTCTGCAAGAAGAAAGTTTAATATAAATGCACAAAAGCTGCAATTGGCAGCAACCCTAAATGTCACTTTAACTTTGTTACAATATCAGCAACTAACAGCATAGAAAAAAAGTTACCATACAATTCATGTTTTTATTTACTTCAGAAACTTTCACCTCTCAAAACCTATAATTATAATACATAAAGCTATAATTTCACTTGTTTTGTGTTGATATGCTTACTCCGAAAAAAGGAAAGAAAAATAACTGAATATGACCAGTGTGTTTATAAAATTACCTCATGGTAATGAATATTCCCCAAGAGAATATAAGCAACAAAGGGTGCAAGGACTTCAATACCCAAAAGAGGAGAATACAATAACGTCAAGACGAAGTTCAAAAATGTTTAGCAATTAGATTTGTAAGAGGATATGTCAGCACTGAGTTCAATCAGAATATGCAGGGAGGAGGAGGAGGGTTGAGGAATTTTATATGGGGAAGATGATGAAGAAAATAAACTCAAACTTGATAAAACCCTAGAGGTAACAATTCACTCTCTTTAAACCATAACTACTTTCGGCACTGCCTATGTGCAAACATGCATGACAACAAAACAAGCACCCACATAACTGACAATGCATAATGCACATTAATCAAGATCACATGTGAAGAAGAGTTGATTGTGCTTTTTGACATGAGAGGAAAAGAAACATTCTGAATTTCTTCCACAAGGTCAAACAGTTAATTAAATATTTTCCAAAAAAAGTCTTGCATTGTTTGTGAGAGGCCATCTGAAAGAAAATGCTGAAAAAATGTCAGATGTTGGATGCTCCATCATGACAATACACCCTTCATGTCACTCTCCATCCATCAGTTTTTAAAAGGTATAACATTCCGATGTTACCACAACCATTACTATCCCAACCTGCCATGTGACTTTCAGCATTTCCCCAAATTAAAACAATCAATGAAAAAGAAGTGAACTGACACAAGTGAAGACATAATTTCTAACATTTGTTTTCAATCATTAAAGCAATACATTTGATTGATCTCCTACAGTTAACAAACAGACTCTAAAACAGGATGCAATGGTGGTGACAATTATTATGACTTTAGTAAGAGCAGAATGTGAAGTTCTGCTTCTGTGTAAGCACTATGCTTTCTCAACCATTCCTTTGGATGAAGATGATGTCTGTTTAATGTTTCGGCAGTCATACCCCAAGGATAAAATCCCCAGTATTACATGGATACAGGATCAGGTCTGAACACAGTGGCAAATGAGTCATCTGAATTCCGATGACACACATTAATGAAAATTTTAATGACAAAGCCAAAGAACCAGGACATTACGAAAGAGGCGCACATTACATAAACACTGACATGCCAGTGAGCTGCATTAACGTTCTACTCAGAACTAATATAATTTTGTATGTATTAGCACAACCGAGAATTCTTCGTCCAATTACCGCCCCCTTCCAGAGTAGGAAAAATAAACAGACACAAGAAAGAAACATTTGTAACACATTACCGTGCAAGTTTTGGCTCCAGTTCCATCTCCCTCTTTGCAATAATTAACCGGTGCCAAACCGGGTAAATAAAAGCCATTTGATACTCCAAGTATTACTAAACTACAAATCACTAAACACTCGGACAGTATCATATCGTAAATTACGTTTAAATAAATACTGTCACTCTGTATTCAATATGCTGAAGTATGAGATAAATATTTACAAGACGTAACCTACAAACATTTAACTTAAAATCGGAAATATCTTTCTAATAAAATCGAAAGTACATATCTACGGAATTGATAAAACTTGCAGGACACGTCATGCAATGCATCATGGGTACAAGAATTACAGGCGAAAAATACCAACATTCACAACGGTATCTCAATGCTACAAGTTGGCAACAAGCATAGTGTATTGCCATCTGTTAGCAGTTATTATGAAACTAGTGCAAAGCGTTTGGGGGTGGGGGTAGCAGCCACTGCCAGGAACTCAGCGAGTGAAAACGTCATATAAGAGCCTTCCTACACAATTTGCCCATCCACCAATCATCTCCAATTCAAGCAATGCAATGAACAATTTTACAACCCTGACTCATGGTGCTACAGCAGATCTTAACATCTCCAGAATAATATAAAACCATTATGTCAGCTTAAATTATAACAGGTGGGGTATCAGAATATATAAGACATGAATACTATGACTGGTGTAACCAAAGATATCAAAGTTGTTTTAGTATGGTTTAAATCTATCTCCAAAAGCACTAAATAAACAGACAATCAAAACAAGACACAGCATTTAATTAATTAAGAAATGCCGTGGAACACAGTCCTTGAGAACCTGATTGATCGTTTCTAGTTTTTATACACATTTTAATATTTTAACATTTTCTGTGCAGAGGCACACTTCCCATGGTATGCAAATATATACAGTGCCCAGAGACAATATGTCTATACCTCAGGATATTATGCCTGAGGTAATTCCCAGTCACAAATGTAACAAATATGAACATGAGTCAGATTATCAATGGTTACAGAACTACGGATAGAAATTGAGGATTATTTTAATAACACAAGACACTATAAATGTACTTCCAGAAAGACACTTACTTGACCTTCAATAACTTTTTTCTAAATTCAGCTTGATTTCTAACAAAAGTTTCACTATATTCAGTATGACCACATTTACTGAGAAGCAGTGTTCAATCACCATACTTAAGAATAACATTTTTATTTCATCTGAAACTATAAAATAAAAATTACAATTCAAGTAATTGCCAATAAAAAATTAAATAAAACATGACTAGAAATTCTGCCAATATTTTTGTTACTACAGCAGATGCAGGAAGTTATATGGGCTCATTTATATAAAATTAGTTCTTTCTTGAAACAGGTCTAGCATAAGAGGGAACTACCAGTTACAAAAGTACAGTGCCAATAAAATTTCAGTCTCTTTTCAAATTGTTTTTAGTAAGTCCTTTTAAGACCTAACAAAGAGTCTCACAAGTGTATTCATACCAAACATTATGAGTCAAACATGAAGTACATCAAGGTTACATAGTTTGTTGTCATCCACAAATGACAGTACTTCAAAAAACCATAAACTACATTTATGACAGGAAAAAAATTGGAATGTAAAATTTACCATTGCAACCACCATGTTGACAAATGCATTGTAGTGTCTCCATCATAATGGGGATATATTCTACACATCTCAACAAATCTTTTAACTGTTGTAGACTGTCATGTTTGCCACAAGTACAGCATCTACTCAATGTCACTCCGTGTGCTTATAAACAAAACTTACATAGTTTCAGGTGACAGATTATTATAAACTGGATACTCACTTTGTCAAATATTTTCAAAAACAAAAATACTCTTCTTGACACTTTGTAGTTGATTTTACATGCAAACTTGGCTCTGCCCACATCAGGCAGACACACAGTGTATATGACCTCCTTCCAAAAGAAGGACCTGGATGATTTAGCTTGAATAATGTTCATCATACTAAGATCTAGCAAGTAACACAAAGATATCTCCCTACACAATTGGATTATCTGAGCTCTTCTACTTCAGAGACTTAAACTAAATATCACTCCATTTTAAACATAATTCTATCCAAACCATGGATATTTACTATAGTGTTATATCAAGAATTTAACTGTGGCACATGTTTCAACAAATATGAATCAAAAACTGAAGAACAAGCCACACTTAACATGCTCCTTTCACACCCTAAACTAATGCTTACATAATTGTTGTTAGCAATATCTTGTCCAATTACAATTTACAGTATAGTATACTGGAAGGAAGAAACATACAAGATATATCATGTTTAACCTACTAAAGTAGGTGTTTTATATGAAACACAATTCTTACATTTTTAGTTCATAATTCCTAGATCACTATTAAATGCAACAGTGAGGTGTGTCCATATATAATTCCCTGTAATTGTTTAGCTTCATGTTAAAGTCACAATAACAACATTTGCATACAATTAATGGCAAAGAAATTAAACCATGAATTTGTAGATATGAATATGTGTGTGGGGTTTATATATATATATATATATATATACGCGCAGTCTGGAAACTTTCCGATCGCACCTCGTATGGATTCAGAGGTAGAAAATTGTTGTCGTTATTTCGGTAATTTTATGACTGCTTATCAAATTGAGAGGTTATAAACCGTCTAATGAGGTATATGTTGATATGACTATGAAGACGACATGAAGGATACATCGTCAGTGGGGATAGTAAGCCTTTCGCCTGGAATGGAGCCGGGAAAGTGTTAATGTGCTTGGTTCGGCGTCGTGTTCCGTCTCGTGAGAATGCGTAAATGTGGACGGTTTCGCAAATCCCAAACCGAAGCCATGAATTCTAGGGGTTCGTTGTAGTGTCTGTACACACGGCAGTTCACTCCGAGTCTCTCTACTGCGAGCACAAAGCAGTCTCGTCTCGCCTTTAGAGAAAATGTCGATTTTTAATTAATTTTCGATATAACCAGGAAACACGCAGGAATATCAGTGCCAATTGCATGTTGCATGGTGCCCATGTTGTTACTCAAATCAATAACAAATGATTACATAACGATATAGTGTTGTAGTTTCAAACGTTGATATTCAGTGAAACAAAACAGGTATTACATAGAAAGCAGGAGGAACTTCAAACTGCAGTCTTATGTTTGGGTAAATATGGTAGTCAGACCAGCAGCTGAGAAAGACACAATCAAACCTTATTTAAAGAGCAGCTGTAACACACTGTAAATGTATGTTAACACTCAAGACTATGGAAGGTATGGGACCATATCTCTTAGCACACACAGTTCAGTCATGCAAATCATTAAAAAATAATTAACTGTTCCTAATTCATAATGTCTAATACAGCAGCTCTGGAAAACAGTGTGCCAGGAGCACATGATGAAACGCAACTTAAAAATAAACTTGGAAATGTTAGCCTTTTATGAAAGAAAACTTTTAACAAAAAAAAAAAAAGTAAAAGAAATTAACTCTATGGGATATTTTGGTAAAATAAAATGTATTCTCAATCACAGGCACTTTAACTTCTGATTAAGGAACCACACCAGCTCTCAGTAAGTAAAATATAATTCCTAGTCTCAGTCTGTTCTTTTATTTATTCAAAGTGAGTCACAACCTCGTAATATTAACTACACCATAACAAGGTAGCTCAAAGCTTTTGCCACCTTTGCTCGCACTCCCTGATCATCATCCTGCAGGAGCTGGATGAGACGTGCACATACTGTATCAATAGGAACTTTGCTTGAAATGTCACAGTCAGATAGATTTCCATACAAATGACCTGCAAATGTAATTTAAAAAAATTAAAATCTTCAAAGACAAATTTCATGGAAGGGCAGGGTAAACAATTTCATTACATGCATTGCAACACAAAACTGGGATTCGATCCCCGACGGGGGCAGAGAATTTTTCCTCTAGCCTCTACATCCAGACCGGTTCTGGAGCCCACCCAGCCTCCTATTCAATGAGTACTGGGGTCTTTTCGGGGGTAAAGCACAGCCAAGGCGTGATGCTGATCACTCACCCCCATCTAGTGCCGAGGTCAAGAATGAGTAGGAGCTGTACCTCCTCTCCCCCAAATGCCTACTTGGCATATAGTGGGACAGCTTTACTTACTTACCAATAAACATAGCTGCATTCCCTCGTATCACTGGCCATGAGCTTTTGATGTACACAAGTGCATTCATCACAAGAGCTGGAGTAATTTCAGGTAACTCTTCAACCTAGATTAAAGAAGACAGACGTTTTCAAGAGACCGAATACATTAAATAATAAAGTAGTAATCTACAGACAGAGATTATGCAAAATTATAATGCACAAAATCTCATATAACTCCTCTTTATTTACTGAGCATCACAATCAAGTGGTTAGCACACCTGCTTCATATCAGATTAAAATCTTGACCCAGAAACCAGCTACTATGAGATTCTTCATGGTTCTCCTGAGTCTGTAGAAAAATGTCAGTATACTACCCTAAATTAGGCTAAGACTTACACATCTTTATAATTTATTATTCACTAACCATCCTCTCATTTGACCCTACATAAGCTAATGAAATTGTCATTAAACAAATCTATAAATAAACCTTTATTTATAAACAAAATTTCTGGTCCTGGGAATATAAATACATTTCCTTGTGGGCTACAACTCTTACAAAAACTTCCATATAACAATCCAGAAATATATATCTCTAGAATGTTCCTATATTAACATTCCACAGTATTTACCAACAAGCTTCATGCTTACCTTGACCCTGGTAAACACCTCTCCCTTTTACCCCCAACTATTCCTACTTCCTTAGTCCTAGTTACAACAAACAAAAAAATACCATCCAGCCATACATTTCACATATTGCTGGCTGCAGTCATGTTATTAGCTGACAAAAAATGGGACAACTCTGTAGGATCTTTTGTAAATAAAAGAAATAAAATAAATATTACAATGCCAGTTCTGTTAACAGAGTAAAACTAACATGCCCATAGCAGTGTAATGGTTCATAATCAAACACAATGATACAGAAATTTTTACTCAAAATGACTCATATAATATAATATTCTGAAGTCTAGCACATGTTTCACAGAACACTGTATATTTAATAAATAAAAGGGGAGATAATTTATGTTTTTGTAGTTGATAATGTATGCCAAGTTCTTCTTTTAGAAGAAGACTAACACATTGTTTTATGCACTGTATTATATGGTCTCTTAGCATACAGAAGGAAAGCTCGAAGGAATTTGGGTAAACAAAAGGACTTTGTTTCATAGATAACATAAATCTATTCAAGAATATCAGGAGTCTACAGAAAACTAAATGAAATTTTAAACAGATTACCATTATCTTCACAAGATCAGCCAGGAACTCTGGGTAATGCAAATTTCCAGCATCTATCAGATGGTCTTGCATCATTGTGTTTATCTTCTCTGCTCCCAACAGAGGACTTGCCTCTCTCAAAGCATACTTACAAGCCTGCAAAAAACGAAGGATGTAGCACAGTGAATGAGATCTAGTCTGCTTTTCATTAATCCATTGGCATGCATACATAAGCAGCTATAAAATATCCTCCTGTTTGGACTGTCGCCACTACGACAACCTGATATGTGTACTTTACCACCATTGATGAAAAGAAGAAATTGTTTAGACGGAGTGCTACTTTTAATGAAACAAATATGGAGTTTTGGAGAAACTCTACTTTCACTACTTTTCTATCATGATGAGAGCTGCATAAAATATATTCTGAATATCAGCAGCAATATCATAGCTAGAATATCTGAAGAGAATAAAACTTCACAAGCATTACCTACAAAGCATCAGAGAAGATGTAACAGTTATCTTCTACAAATAACTATGTTACAAACAAACTACAGGTACATAATCTTCCTCAAAAAACTGATGGTTACTCAGCTGGTCAAGAAATTATTGTATTTATGCTTTTATGAAAGTCAGAAGTCCATCACAATGCTCACAAGAACACTACATTAAATATGATCATAAATCATACTGTATTTCTCAGAGGCCCATTCTAATAAAACTTCCCATGTACATCTAGGTCTCATCAGGTTCAGGTCCAGGTTCATGTTTACACAATAACCACAGCACAAAAAATTGGACATAGATCACTCTTACTTGAAAGGAATAACAAATGCCTAAGGTAACTTGCAATAAAAAAGGTTTGAGGTCATGGAGTCAATGATGACCTCTGTTCTCTCTGTTATAATAATACACCCCGACAATAACCTTACTTCCTACTACTGCAACAATTTATTACAACAATGACCTTGATCTCACTGTTGCAAGTGTGTTCCAAAAACTGGTCTCAGTGCATAAAAAAGTTTTCCAAAAATGAACTTACTCTTCACTGCTTCAACAATGGAACCAGGGTGCCTATGTTAGAGCATAAAAAATCTTAAAAACCATGGAAATAATATACCTTGACCACAGTTTTGCTGCTGTCATCCAAGTGAAGTAGAAGACACACCAAGTTGCTGGTGACTTGTTCTTGAAATGCTCCTTTGGAATTAGTTCCTCCAAATTTTGCCAAGTCTCCAAACATTCGGAAAGCAGCTTCTTGTACATTAGGATTCTCGTTCTCAAAATAGGGCTTTATCCGAAGTGCAACTGATACTTGAACACCTTGCACATGCTCCACATCCACAACTTGTAACATCTGTGAGAACCCTCTCATGGCTTCAAGTGGAATGTTGTTACTACTATCATGGTCATCCAGTCCCTGGATTAGTGCTGACAAAACAGGTTGGCAATGTCGATTCTTCTAAAGGAAAATTGGTGTTTTCAATCATTGCAACTCATTAATTATGACAAGCACAATTCAAATGGTTTACTAATCAAAGTTATTAACTTTTTTCCCATAAAGAGTTTAAGAAAAAACAGCTGGATTAATTTTACCAAAAGATTAGTAATTCATGAAAATGAAAATCTGTCCTCATACATACTTACAAATCTAATTACTTACTCAATAATTGGTAATAAAACATGAAGCTTCAACACCACTAAAATGAAATTCCACATGTGAATATCTTGCTAAGACACTAATTTCTACATAACTCAAACTATTAACTGAGAGTGAAGCATTTTAACTACATACAAGTTGATTTTTTCCTGGAGGCATACAATAACATCTAATGTTGACACCTTTCTTCACTAATCAAAAGACTTGTCTAAAGATATGTTTACTTTTTATTAATGTTTATGGTTCACCTTTTAATAATATGTTGAATTTGATATATGTTTTATTTTTGCCAAATAACAAACAGTACTGTCCCTTCAACACATGTGAGTACCAGTAAGTTACCTTCCAGGAAAAAAGAAAAAAAACTTAACATATCTAAGATGCAAGATTCTCACCTGCTCTTCTGCAAGATGAGACACAGAAGCCAAGCCCTTAAGACAAAGTTGTCTTACCACAGGAGATGGATCATTCAAACAACTCAAGAGATTGCTCACAATGCTCTCCAATAACACAGCTTGTCCATTGGCATTCAAAGAAACTAACTGCAATTCAACAACATGGAAAATGTTTGAACACATAAAAAAAGGCAATACAGTTTACTTGTTATCTTATATCATAACGATACAGAATAACAACAGTGCAAGATTAAACACCTTTCTTCTACTGACATCACTAATGTAATTTTTTTTACTTTATTCTTTATTATAAGATTTAGCCCCACTAGACCATCACAGTCATGGTCTTCCTAAATTATACTTTCCTCAAGGTTGGTAGTTAAAATCTCTTCTTGGTAATCTACAGGCTGGCATCAAGTAAACATGACTTCACCATTTCTCCTGATATTCCTTAAAGTCACTGGTCATTTTGTTAACATCAAGTAAATTTCTCATATTCTCACTTCACTGTCTGTCTGTCTTTTGAGACCACATAAGAATGTCATTTGTGACGCTTCAATCTTCTTATCCCTAAATGTACAGGTCCAACAACCAGTTCAACATATTAAGCTTGTTTCTGAACCCACATTATAGTCTCAATTGCACCCATTTGTGTATTGTAATGTTTCTTCAGCACCCCATTCATTTTATTATATTTTCTTCTAAATCTTTATTTATTTCCATACTAAAAATACAAAAACCAAAGTATTCAAAATTGTTTACCTGTTCAGAATTACTACATTTACTACAATTTTTGCTCTGATCAAATACATCTATCTTGTTGCTATATGTTCTGATAAAGTCATGATGCACAATTGCAAAATTTTTATTTATTTCATGGGTAAAAAATCAATATGTATACAGTGAAACCTCGATGCATCGTTTTCGGCGGGGGTGGGAAACAAAAACGATGAATGCGGGAAAACGATAGATGCGGGAAAGCATTAGAAATTTAAAAAAAAACAATGTTTCTCTTTCAAAGTTGCTTCTTTTTACCAAAAAAGTCTTTAATGGACAACTGGTTTGTCGAAACTTTACGTTTTAGACCAAACAGAGCACTTTCCACGTTCAAAATGTTTTCCTCGTCACGTTCACTAATATTAAGCGCATAAAAGAACAACTTCACTTTCGCCAATGCAGCGTGCGCTTCGGCAAAACTCGGCAAAGCTTCGGGCTCGCATTCGTCGTCTTCCTCTTCCTCACCACTCCAACCCCCTTTGCGGACAATAACAGGAAGAATGGAAATACTATTACTGCCGAACTCAACGAAACGTAGCTGTAGAAGACCCTGA
>NW_019060422.1:598280-620950 GCF_000696155.1 Zootermopsis nevadensis
TTCTCAGAAACGATCATTGCGGGAAAATTGTGGGCCGGGACTAAGATTTTTGAACGATCGATGCGATAAAACGATAGTTCGAGGAACGATAGAAGCGGGAAAATGTAACATTATTTTATATGGAATGTATTCGGGACCGAACAAAACGGACGATGCATCCGGGAAAACGATAGTTCCGGGAACGATGGATAGAGGTTTCACTGTATACCTCAAATTAACTTCACAAAGCAACCAAGGACATCACCATGTGATGGACATCCCAAAAGCATTCAAACTCAATAAAAGTTACAGAAAATATATGTATATACTTCTACTGTTCGACTCACTTCCATCTATACTTAAATGTTTGTGAATAATTTCCAATTGGTTAAGTACAAAGACACTGCTGTAGCAGTCACAGACACATCAGTGATTCATTTTCATCAAAATCAAAAGGAATTGAACGGAAATTCGTTGTTAAAACCAGTCAAGTATCAGCTTACATCTAGAGTGATGATGTAAGGACATCATCAATGTAAATGAAATTATCATCTGTGACAAGCAACCATGCACACAGAGTTTTAACTCATACCATATTTCATTTGCCAGAGCTGACTTAATGGAGAAGCCGTGAATTTATATAGAAAGTTGATCTATTTACGTTTCTGCTTGCTGTACATGTTACTAAACTAGACTACAAGAAAGAAAAGACAAGTACGGCTTTGAATTGCAGGAGTAAACTCGTATCCAGTAACAAGTTCATTAGTTCTGATTATAGACCAGTGAATTTAGTTACTAATATTTCCAGGCAAATTAAGAATATAAAAGTTATACTTCAGCATGAACTACTTAAAAGAAAGATCTTCTGATCTATTTATCCACTTTTATATTACTATGGTCCTCACTCAAGTGAAACAACCATGTTAACATGAAGTGAATAGTGTGAAAACAAACCTCTGCATAAAAAGCAGCAACTACTATTCTCTGTGGTTCCAAAGAACTGGTGACATACTGGTTCAGGCAGGTCACAAGTCGAGGCATGGACTGAGGCATGCGGTAACACAGAGCTCTGAAACCACAAAAATAACAAAAGTCCTAAATGAACAAAAGTGAAATTCCTCACATGCAAAAACTAATGTGAATTAATATACATTTTTCCCTTCACTTCAGACATTCAATTCTAATATTCATAGTTCAGTCATTTTCCAACCACCAGATACCAAGATACTATTTTCCTGTCTATAAGACACAAAAATCTTATTGACTGCAGTCTTCTGGGTTATGACATTGTGTAACCTTGTAGGTGATTACCAAAACTTCCAAGTAAAAGATGTACCCAACTAGAACACTACACAGCATCAAAGCCCAGAAGACTACAACCAACATTTTCCCTCCATAAGAACCTTGAATAACAAAAACACCTTTATTGCTTAAACAGCATATTCTGGCAGCTTACTTTGTAATAGCAGGAATCATCTCAATGAAAGAAGCAAGGCTATCACCAATACCCACGTGCGTGCACTGGAGCATTGCTTCTGCTACATGCTCACACTTTGAACATAGCAAGAATGATTTAAATGCTTCTACTGCAACTCTGAAATGATAAAGATGTAAGTTCACACATCAGACTTTTAACCATCTTATTTAAAGAATTTTGCACGCAGTGAAATTCAAACAGAATGTGAATCCATGTTATTAGATCCACCAAATACTAGACTGACAGTCTAATACAGCAACACGTAACAATGCTCGATTGAAATTTGCTGGATCATATGACTACGTGATTGAGCAGCTTCATGCCAAACAGTGATTGGAATTGACTTTATTTTATTTTACTAATCTGGATGAAAATTGTAATCACCAGTGGGACAAAGTGCTAACTGACTTCACTGAGGATAAAAAGTGAGCGCTGAAGAGAAAGTAGTGTTACCAAACAGTGCCTCCCAGATCACAAGAAGAAGTGGGAAGACATTAGCAGATTAGACAGGACCTATAGCAACACAAATTTCTTAAGTGCATTGTGGTTATGGCCCATATTTTAAATATAAATCATATAATATTTAAGAAAATAGTAATGACTCAGAAGCAGCATTCCATTCCGTCATAATAGAAGAATATGTGCAACAATGGATCAAGATGAAGGGGCAGCTCAAATGTCATTATTCTACACAAAAGCAATTTGAGACTCAGCATAAGACTTAACCAATCATGAGGATTTAGGATATCACACTTGTTTAAATGGCAAACTATTTTATACTTTCTATAACAGGTGTCACTGAACTGTCATAAAACCTACATAGCTCACAGGATGAGCGGAGAATTGTAACCTGTATTTATTTTTGATATATATTCTACACAACACCTGTGGTAATTTTACACTCAGGTTTAAACTGAAATTTACATGACCTGCAACAATGAATATGAAAAAACTGGGAAACAAGCTAGGTTTCCAGAAGTGGATCATTTTATGTTCAGGTCATCTTATATTTGTGTAAAGAAATTAGTTTCATTGCCCTCCTGACATCACAAACTCAGTCTATCAAGTAGATAAGTACCAATTTCCCATACCTTGCTGGATTCAGCTTATATGCATTTTGGTTAGGAACAAAGACTGACTTGTCTTTCTTGCCCTTTGTATGCTGTGGAGGTGAAGTACCAATATAGCAACTGAGCACAATTAGCATAGTAGAAAACAGTTCTGGAAACCTCTTGACAGCAATCTCTTGCATTGTGGCGAGCCGGAACATTTCTTGCATCGCACTGATAGCCTGCAAAAATTATTATGGACAGCAACACAGAAGTGTACAATAACTAATAATCATATTTATATGCATCCCAGAGTGGAATTTATGAATTACGATCAAAACTGCATCATATGCAACCTTTCTTTTTTATTATGTTTGTTCTAGGTTGACTTTTCTGGTCTAAATGAAACAGAACAAAATAAAAAGGTCATGTGTAACAAAATGTTTGCCGTAATTGTGTTCATTCACTTTTTAAACAACAAATACATTCTGAAAACACAGTAAACATAACTTTACATCTACTGGTATCAGCAAACAACTTCGCACATTTAGGAACATGACAGCAATTTAACAAGTAAATAAAAATGCATATGTCAATGGACCCAACTGCATGACTTGAACTGCTCTCCAGAACTGAACCTGAAATGTTTTCAGCAAGGCACGGTCATTAATGCTATTATATTTATAATTACTCACAGCAAGTGGCTGCAAAGCTGCTATCCTCAGTTTTTCCCTGTCTGTCTGCTCATCATACAGTGCTGCATTATTCATAAGTTGCAGGAAGTGCTCAATAATGTCTGCAGACAGGGCAGGATCTTGAGCCAATACTGACCAACACTCAACCACAGACCTAAAAACATATTTCACAAACTGAGATATGTAGATGATATTAAATTTAATCTTCTCGATTACTCCATCAATCCTCTTTCAAAGTTTGTTAAGTTCTGTAATATGGTGTGCATGCACATGATTTAATTGAAAGAAATTTGAAGCCTTACAAGGTCTGGTTCCTCTAGCATAAAGTATTCTGTCACACACTAAATAAATATAAAGTTTTACCCATTCACATACAAGTCACTATTACGGGAAACTGTTTATCACAGATTATGGCAAAATATAGGTTTCTTGAAACTGAAATTTCCTGAGCTTCTGCTATTCAATACAGTTACACAAATAAAAAAAATACTATTTTATCAGCAAATGGTTATAATTTAGAAGAAAAAAAATAACATTATACGCTAACAAGAAATTTGAGTTAATAGTTCAAAACACAAGTCAGAAGATGCAGGAATGTACTGCTGCAGTCATCTGTTTGATATATCCCACAAGAGAGATAAATATGGGTATATTTTGATGTAAACAGGGAAGAAGGATGTGACACCTTCAAATTGTTCAAACCAGATGGCAACATTATGCAGACCACTAAAAATGTGCTTTCATAGCTTAGCTCACAGACTAGAACAAAATGTTGCTGCAAAAGGAGAAGATTGTTTTCTGATGTGGAGAAAAGTTGAATGTTACAGTGTACAGTAATAAACTAACTTCAAATGTCACAACACATGGGTTAACTCACGTGTCATACGGCAGTGGCTGGTGTAGAAGCCCTGTCACTACAGCCTTGGGGTGGTGATGAGCTAGAGCTTGTATTGCCCGTACACTGCCCATGCGGGTCTGGGCACACTGGATGTTCACCAGTCTCTCCAAAATATTATCTGAAACATTTACATCACATCATGATTTCATTCAAAATGAACAGTACAGAATAGAAGAAAAAAAAACATAATATATATGCACTTCGAATAATCATGGACCAAACTGACAGGTGCAAACTGCATAATTTGCTACAATTCAGTTCACAATCCTTTTATCATTCCATCAAAATCAACTGCAAATATCAATGCATGATGTTATCAATCAAGTCCATATTTCAAACAAGAATTTTCTTACTTAGTATGTCACCGACTTGGTGATACAGCTCTCCGCCATGAGATTTGAGCAGAACCGTAAGCACCACACTGGCACCACTTGAGCTGTATGGCTCCACATCTTCGAGACCATTCACAAGGCTCTCCAAGAAATGTATACGTTGAAAATGAGGTAACCTTGTACATATTATCTGCAAATCAAAAATAAACATGTCAGTAATACACACATCCAAATAATTATATATGTTCTTATGTGCAAAGTAATAATATTAACCAATAATAAATTGCATTATTTTATACGAAGAAGGTTAATATAACAAATGATAGTATGATTAGCATTTCTGTAGTGTTTGTGATTAATTCATTATTACAAATAATAATACAAATAAAATTTAAGTTTCATAAGAAATATATAAATTGTAAAAATTATGTAAAAACCATGCAACAAAATTAAAACACTGAATATAAATTTGTCCCTGTCACAGCATGTACATTAAATATTTCTTGTTTCCCCCTATTCATTCTAAATGTCCTACTGTTTTACAACTGCTGGGAGACCTTTACTTGGAATACCTATAAAATGGTGATAAAATATCATTATAATGGACCTTAGGAAAACAGTTTATCAAGCAGGTTCAAGTTGCAATAACATACTAGTCTTACATTTAGGATACAGCCAGTCAGAATCTTAGCCAGGTCACTAGCTATCCTGACTGAGATATTCTTGTAGTCTTCTTTACTGACTACTTACTTACCTTTGCCAATTCATTTGTAACTTTGAACAATTCATTTGGATCTTCAGTATGAACCTTTTCACGGATTTGTGAAAGATCACTTGCATGGTCATTATCATGATCTACCACATGACCTTCATAAAGTGCTGCCAAACAAAGTACCAATCGCACACAGTCGATAGCCTCCTGCCTCACTGCCATGCAAGGATCTGTACATCGAGGCACCACCTGTCCCAGAATCAGGCCTGATTGGCTAAACTTGCTAGGAGCCTGGAAATATTAAACTGGCAGTTAAAATAGCAGTGCTTTCTTCAGGAGGAAACCATCAGAGGGAAACATAAAACTAGCTTATTTTGCAATAGTACCATTTTAATTTACAGCAAAAGGCATGGAAAGAAGACAAACACAAGTTTTACGTATAGAAAACTATCTTCACACTACCCAATCATGTCATTCTGAATGTGCCAGAAACATACATAGTACAATGTAAGTCAGTAACAATACATCGTTTAATAAATAAAATCATGAAATCTCTCTTAGAGCAAAATATCTTCCACTTATATATATATATATATATATATATATATACATATACACATATTGCTTAAAAACATGAAATGATTGGTAGTCACCTCATAGCCAAAGTTTACATTGCCCAAGTAGCATTGCAGAATGGAATGGAGAGTGTTAATAGAAGCTGCCCTCTGGTGACAGTTTTTCTTAATTAGCCATGGCTCCAAAAGTGTAAAGATGTCATCGAGTGTGGCTGGAGATACAGAGTCCAAGAGAAGCTGCTGGACCAAGGTATCTAAATTATAAATAAAACAACTCGTCAAGGACACAGAACTCATCACAGATTAAAAAACTTCCAAAATTGTCTAAAAGTGTGGTAAAACTTCAATTCAACTTTCAGACCATCATTATACAAGATAAACTGCTTAGGCTGGTCCTAGTTTCCTTTACATAAACTTTACAATTAAAATTCAAGTTTCTGATCTTCATAATTTTGCTGTTCATTCCATAGCAAGGTACACAAATTCAAAACTTGCAATCACATCCCATAAACTTGCAGATGATATAAGGTGTGTATGATGCACTGCAGCGAGATGTGCCCCACCCTCTCAAAAAAGGAACAAAAATCATTCCCAAGTTTCTGTAAACTGGTGTGAGCTTTAGCCAAAACCGATTTTGCAGTTTGGAGGAAGACTTGGATTACTTGGCCTGGCTAGGAGGGTAATGACAATATCATAACATAAGGGTAGATTAAATTCAGGGAATGCTTGTTATGATGAAGTTCAGAATCCCGTCTTCCTGTTGGCTATCTACAAATTTAAAAATTAGAATATACAACACATATAACAACACTCTAGAATGAGAAAATCTCCGTAATAATTTCAATGTTGTATTCAATATAATCCTTTCACTTTTAATTCCTTTCCATTAATGGTTTGGAACACAAAATGTCATTTCAATTAGAAATCATCTCCTATTTCCAAGGATAAGCAGGCCATTTACTTAGGCAACCCAGGATGAGAGTCATATGGTCAGTCCATCCCACATCCACACAGTTGCTGATGTCACCAAGACATTCCTCGGGACTGCTGTCCCCTGCCACTGCAGCTGCAGCGTTGTATACCCTGTCGAAACAGATCTTCAGCACAAAAAACTGCTGCGATGGATGGTGGCAATTTACTGTAACTCAGTCAAGGAGTCTTGTAACTCAAACTGAAACTAGATCTAAACTTGAAAATAGTATTTCCAAGTGAAATACTTGCAATCTACAATTGAAAAAAATCATAATTCCATTACTGATGAGGATTTTCTGGGGAAAAAGTTAAACCAATAATTCTGTACATTCTATAAAACAGTTCTAAAAAGTAAGATTATATGGAACAAATTCAAGAACAATAATAGCATATGTTTTAATTTAACTGCTAATTTCTAAATTGAGGTATAACATAAACTTATAAACTGAAGACATTTGTTTTGTTATATATTTAAAGTACACAACAGTTTGTAAATACATATCCTGTTTTGCACCATGTAGAAGTAGAAGCATTTCAGCAAATAAACACAGTTTTGAAGACATCTATAAACATGGTTACTGTTTCATAACAATAAAAACATTATACAAGATTCGTGCAAGATTCTCCTTCCAGAGGACTGTGATATTTCATAAATCCACCTAAAATTAGTCTTTTATTCTGTATCCAAAGCCATTCCTTTTAAAGACTAGAAGAACTACATCTCTAAAGCATGTAATTATGTACTAAGCATTAACATGCAGTTAGTAGCAGACATTTAAATTTTGTTCAATGCACAACTGTAGCAACTTGTGAAACAAATTTCTCTGCCCCTCTCTGCATAGACTTCTCAAGGATACATAAGAGCTGCTGCAACACGAAGAACCATGGGATATAAATCCAGTCGCCTATTGTTCAGACCAACGTTACTGTACTGAGGACGCAGTTGATTCAGCGTCTGGTTCAGCACCTCACTACGGCTATGAAGAATTACATTCAATGTGTTGCGATTAGGATGCAGAGCTTCTGCTATGTTGCCAAGTGTTCTGAGTGATGCTTCTCTAACAGATGCATCCTGCACACCAAACAAAACAAACCAGCATCACAATCCTAACTTCATACCCAGGTAAAGTTTTCGGACAACAACATAACAATATCAGAAGTTTACAGCTTTTATAAATTAAACTTTATACTTGTATGGGGTATACCACTTAAAATACAATCTAATGACAATCACAAACTACAGCAAAAAAAATTCTGAAGCAGGTCCAGCCTGATGCAACAGACTCTTCCAACTTCCTCCATAACACTCAAGTCAAGGTCACCCTTGCTGCTAGGCCGCTGCTCATGCCAGTTGCACAAAAGCTGTGCTGGTGCAAACATGGTACATTCAGGAGCTGAATGTATGTTCATTCTCAAACATCACTTTGCAATGAAATCATATGCTGCTATTCGTGAAACACACAACAATGTGTATTCTGACAACAAAGTATCAAATATGACAATATACTGACTGGTGACAAAGTTTCTGTCTGTGACAAGTGGTCATCAATCAATACAAAAACTATAGTTATTGTTGTACCAGTTTCAAGAAGAGTATCAGTTGCAACAACAGAACATGGCTACAATAATTCAATACAGCCACTGGTTTTGCATCTTGTGCAAAAGGGGTTCATGTGTAGTAGTTAGGGTTTCATTTTAAGTGGAACACACCTTACATATTTAATGCATCAATAATTTTTTACATCAACCATACTGAGGCATCTGACTTATTACAGGCATGAACTATGCCTTCATACATTAATTTTAATAATTTCATAATTTTAGTTACTTAATCACACTTAAGAAACAGTGATTAATAAAACATCCAAAACCTTTTTCCTTAAATTTACAATTTTTAGTAATTCAATTTTAAACACAAATTCAAGAACCTTTCTAATGAGTTACACTTGCAAACTAGTTATTGCAGTATATAAGATTTTTTATAGCCCTCAGGCTGATCTCAGTTGATTAGTGTGCCTTAAGATACATGCATGCAATACTTAGGCAACAGGATTTTCACACTGAAGTGTATATGCTTCATAATGATCCAGTTGGTTCAAATGTACAGCATAAATAATCCAATAAAGTTTCTATAAACAGCTACTCATGTATTTTTGATGATACTACAAACCAGGGGTTTTAAACCTTTTGCAGACCTAAGAACACATTCACCCGTGCTTAACTTGCAGGCTGCAAGGTTATAAATAAGAACTTGATGGCAGTTCAATAAAAATGCTACTTACTATTACAAACATGTTCACATATTACACAATAATGTTTTAAACAAACTCAGTCATTATTGAGATATCTCCCACAAAGGCATGCAGGCCACACAAAGTGTATCAGAGAGCCGCATACAGCCCACTGCATGAGAGCCCCCACCAGCACAAATATTTCACATAAAATACAAATAAAACTTAAACTCAATAACTGCCTATGTTTCAACAGCCCTTACCTTTGCAGTCTGGAGCTGCTGAAGCACCCATTGTGTAATACCTTGCTCCAGATGTGGCAGCAACTCACAGCTCAAGGCCTCTAGTGCTAGCTCACCATAACATAACAGCAGTGTCAGTCTTATTCGCTCCACCTCACCCTCATGCTTCACATCTTTCATGAAGCCAAGGAGGCGTGATGATTTGCGGGTCAGCTCTTCCTTTATCAGCCTCTCTAATTTCAGTAATACCAGATTTAAGTGGTTACGAGTACAGATCCCAACTGCTCGTGCACAAGCCTGCAGAAAACAAAGAGTTTTTTCCTTAAATTCTGTACAATGTTTTTGAAGATACAACTGCCAGAGACTAAATTGTGCTAAAAATACAAGTAAAGTAATTCCTCTTTTCAAGTTGTCAGTATATGAAATACAGCATATGTATGCATTAATATGATTGCACAGACTACACAGCACAACAACCCAGAAGACAGAAATCTTCATATTCACCACTGTGAAAACCTCAAATCTTAAATATGTAATATCAGCTGGGATTCAACATTATGTGCCCCCAAATTAATTTCTGAGGCAGACGACTTGGTCATCATACAAGTGTTCAATATTGTGGTGAGATACCTTGCTTTCACTAACTGAATTCTGCCTCATGGAACACAACATAGCATCCAGCTGATGACTGATGAATTGCAAATCAGTGGTGTGGCAAACTGTTACAGCCAGACATTTGTACAGCATCCCCCGTTCCTCTGGGTAGCTCTGATAAAGTGGTGTCTGCTCCATTAACTTCACTCCTAGACCAACTGTCCATTTTTCTTCATCCATCTCAGTTAAAGTTGCTGATAATAATTCAAGAACAAGATCTTCCCAAACTCGTGCATCCCAACTATCTTTACAATCTGAGAAATAATGTGATTAGTACATCATTGCAGTCTCTTGCTGACATTTAAATGAGAAAAAAGCAGACTTAAGATTATACTAATCTACATTAAAGGATGTTCTAATATTAATAAATTCTGGGTATTGGCCCAACAGATTTGTTACAGCCATTGTGGTAACACCTTTCTTTCTACAATTTCAAATCATATTACTACGCTGTAAAATTTAAGTCATCACGGCAGGTGTTCAGGTGAATTCATATTCAATAAGATTAATGATTATGCATGTCAAATTTGGATCAAAATTTAGTTCATGCAATACGTAATCATAAACATTATCCATAATTTAGTTCTCATATGTAACTGAACAAACTTGGAGAGGGGAAGAAATAATAAAGGAAATATGGATTTATGGTTTTCTAAAATTGTTCATCTGTTAAGTTATTTAAAAACACTGTATCACGTTTAATGACATTTAGGATGTGGCCATGGTTGAATGAACATTCAATAAAATCTTCTTGGGCAATCAGCCACGTCAAATGGTTACACAAAAATACCAACATTTCAGGAACCATCTCAGTCTCCCAAAAAAGGGTACTGATCACATCAGAACCCTGTTGATGGGGACAGAGATGGTTCCTGAAACGTTGGTATCTTCGTGTAACCATTTGGCACAACTGATTGCCCAAGAAGATTTTATTGAGCTTAGTCACCACAAAAGCTTCACAAACTTCTTTGTATTCAAGATATTTCCAACTTTTATTCTAATAAATCAACCACTTACTTTCGAGGTAAGAGACCAACTGTGGTATTTTGCTCTCCCAGAGTGGTTTCAAATGGCGACTGACATTCAAAGCATAATTCTTGAGGAACTGAAGAATATGAACTCCTCTGCCAGACTTAAGAGGACAACCCAGTAGCGCCAAGCACCGTCCCAGTACAACATGTGGACCTGTTACTTCCTCTGCATTAAAATACAAAACATACTAATTACAACAACAAAAAATTTTTGAAAATGCCTTTCTATAAGTATTTAAAGCTAAGGTTAAGACCAATTTTGAAAATGCTTAACCCACGTAGTGCCAAGATTGATTAGAGAAGAAGTTGCAGAAGAATTGAGAAAATTAATAATTTGAAGGCCTATTCATCACTACATACTACGCATGATTTGGATGAAAAAAACCACACTCCACCTTGGGATACTAAGCATAAATGGAAGAAAGACTTTAAAACAGATTTTGACGAAATTTTGTGTTATTGTGCAGACTGGATTCAGCTAGCTCAGGATACAGTCAATCAGTGGGTTCTTGCAAATAGAGTAATGGTCCTTCAGGTTCTACACAAGACAAGGAATTTCTTGACCAGCTAAGCAACAGTAGGTTTCTCAAGGAGGTCTCTGCTGCAGGGAGTTCATTAATTAGTTACTTACTTGATTAATACCAGTTTAATTGTAACACTTGTAAAAGAAAATAGCAAAGGGGCTTCTGTGTCAAAGCACCATACTTTGTATGTACAGCTACAGAGAAGTGGACGTTCTTAAACTTAGCATTAGATGGAGGTAAGCGAACAGCTTCAAGCCCCTACCACTTTACCCTCAGTGAAATAACAACTAGTACCCTATGGCTAAGCTTGGTAGCCCCAGAAACAGTCTGAATGTGATAGCTATGAAATTATTTCTGATCCTATTTGGAATCAAACCCTAATTATTCAACCCATAGCCAGTCACTTTACTTTGGTTAGGCTAACACAGCTCAGATACAAAATGCTATCAAAAAGTTTCCAGACACCCTTTGGTGTCACAATAATAATAATGGCATGGAGCTCTGCTGACAGTGTACACTTTTGTAAGGAGTTTGGTAGAAATGCCAATTGTCTAGTTTCTGCAGTGTGATACACATGCTTTCAAGTAAAACCATGGTGAGTGTCACTTACACTTTCTGATTTTAACCACGACAACAGATTTGAAAGTTTTGATAGAACCTCATATAATATTGTCATTTCTTCACACATTCGCTTTCAGTTTAAAGCAGCCGAAGAATATGTACCAGTTCTTCATTTACATCATTTCAGTACTAACTTCAACATGGTTACACAGTAAAAGGCAGCAATGTGGACAAGAGCAATGAACAACATCAACTGGGAGGAGAGAGAAGCTGGGTATACTTTGTCTAAGATTTGTTCCATACACCATGGAAAATTAGCCCTTCACTCATGCACTTTTCTTATATGCATTTTTTCAGGAACGTGTCTACCACATAGGTGGAGAAATTACTGTATCAAATTCAGCAAATACAGGACACTATATTTTATACTTAGACACTAGAATGGGATAATGCATAGCGTTATGTAAAATAACTATGCCACTGACTTACGTGCCAATTTGGCAGAGTTTTCAGTGAAGTTTACTTGGTCTCTCCTTTTTGTTGCTAGAAGTGCTAGACAGCGAACGATATGAGAGCACGCTGGGGTGTACTGACTTGTTAGCAAGCAATGAAGCAGGATTGGCCACAAAGTGTTTTCCACCTGTGGAACTGTGGTTGTAAGGAGATAGAGAGTGTTTGCACAGGTCTCTTGAAGTTCCTCCAGCAAACTACCATTGTTTAAGTCTTTTCCTATCTGACAGGCAAAAGTCAAGAAATAAGATCTGTACAAAGAAATATAACATTTCAGGTATAATTTACAAAAATATCTTAGACAGTTCAGATACTTACAACAGGTGTTGGATGAGGACAACAGTGTTTCACAATAAATTCCACAAAATCTTTTCCTTCAGTACCATCCAAATAGCCACGGTAAGCAAATGCAACTATAGCCTTCAGAAGCACCTTCTTCACCTAAACAAAATTAATTTTCATTTCCAACCAATCATCCTTCCTGACAGAGAGACAAACATAGCATGATGTTGCTACGTATAATAGGACACAGCTTGATTCTCATTACTTAGGTAAGCTTAAAAATTGTACTCACCTAACGTAATTGTTGGAACTTAAAATGGACTGTATACAAACTTCATGTAGCAAATGTAAATAAAAAAACATTTCAAGTAATGGATCCTATTCACTACAAAGATTCCCCAAATTCTTAAGTTGTCATGAGTGTGTCACCATGCAGATAAAAATAATGAGGTTAATCTGCCTTGACTGAAACCTCACAATGCCAGCATAAAACACCAAATATTTGGTTTAGGGAAAAATATTAATATCAAATTCTATGGTTATGGAACACTGAGGAACAAGGACTGAATAATGGATGGTAAATCAGTAAGAGCAGAGGAAAAAGACACCACAGCCTCCATTACCATGGTCCCTAACAGTATTAAAAACAACATGAAAGCAAGCCAAAACTTATATTCCAATTTTTAGACTTAAAAATTATGTCACCATTACTGCAAATAAATAATGTTATGTTCTGTCAAAATCAGTTTCAAGCATCACTCCCAAAATTTACATTTTATCATTGTGTAAAATAACTACAATACTCAAGAAACTTAACTATACAATTAAAGTTTCTCATACCTTGACATTATGTTCTCCCAACATATTTCTCAAAGCAGTTACAAGGCTGGCAATCCTGGAGCGAATGATATTTTCTGATGAGTTCACAAGGTGGGTGACAACAAACAGGGCCTTCACTCTCTCTCTATCATTATTGTTTTTTAGCTGCTGAATCAAAAGTTCAATGACTTTGTCCAGGAAATGGCCCGCTACAAGAAATACGATTATAAAGTGAGGGCGATGCTGATGACAACAACAATAATAATATAAAAAGGTGGAATATATAAAATTTCCAGCTTGATCCTGTAGCAAATATTAAATCTATGTAAATCTTTTTCTGTAGATTACTCAAGCACAGACAAATCTCAGCATTTAACATATCTTATGATACAAAGCATACTGTAACACCACCAAATGTCATGCACACCAGCACTCCAGAAAATCAGAGATTAATACAGAGTAAACTGTAATACACATTTGTATAAATATAGATAAGTTCACTAACCTAAACAGTCAAAACATCGCAGAACTTCATAATGATTCTTTGCAGTTGCAGGCTGAGCGTAGTCTGGTGATATGCATACCTAAATTAACAGAAAAACCTGCATTTACTATAAATATGAAATCTACGGGCAATACAATACAAATAAACACTACACACCTGCAAGTCACTGTAAATACTATGCAATACTCAAATTTCACTTTTGGTACAGGTTTAATTTCAGTTGTAAACAGATTCAGTTATCAAACAGAATGGGTGAAAACAAGAATGGATAACTATACTTAAATTTGAACTAAACCTTTGAGATTTGCATCCATCACTGACCTTTATATTCAGCTATTTTACACATAAACCAACTAATGTCAGACACAAAACAAAAGGTGCAATCCACACCAGAGTACAGTTTCCACATGTGTTCCTTGCACCTTTAGAATTATGAATGTTACCTACAACTTTTGAATCACTTTGATGAAGATGTTAATAACAGTAGAACTATGACTGATCTTACCAAATCAAACATGATATTCTGCAGATTGTCCAAAAGTGGTTCTACAGAACTCCTATGATTAGCAAGAGCCACAAGTAAGACAGCAGAAAGACACTGCGTTACAGGATATGGGTCCACATTCCGTCGGTACAAACCAAGCAGAACAGGAATGAGTCTTGGCACCTGCTCGGAAATTTTCTCAGGTGAAAGTAGAGAAAACATCGGACCAATCGCTTGTAATACCATCTCACAGACCTGTTCAAATACATAGTTTTTTGTATATAAGCATTCTGCTGACTTGATAAATCAATATTTATCACACAATCCAAAAACATTTTGTTATACTGTTGTTATACTGGTACCTCATTAGCCTTGATTATATTTATTAGACAAATAAATCCATTGTTTTATAAATAAGTGCAGTAAAGATCAGAAATTATTTTACTTGTATTCAATCACCATATCAAAAATGTTTTATTAATAAAAATTGTAAGTTTACTAATCTTTTTTATGATACACTATCTTTGAGATAATCTGTTTTAACCCTTTGCGGGCCTATGTCGGATCGAGTCCGACATTTAAAAATCTGAATTCTGGTCCGATGTCGGACTGAGTCCGCCAGGTATTTTACGAATTTTTTACATGATCTGGAGTCAAACTGAGGGTGGCAAACAGTGTCAGCATATCATTCAAGCCTTCTTCTTTGCACTACTTCTATCCTAGTTTTCCTGGTAAGACTAAGGAAAAATATTTCCCACGGTCAGTATTCAAACAACAGGGACTGTGATCCTATCAGAACATATTTTCACCATATTTAGCAAAGTTTCTTCCACTTTATGCAAGTTATAAAAGAAAATCAAACCAGTTCATATTGGTAGTTGAATTTATACAGCTTAGTGGTATTTAAATAGACCAGCTGAGAGCCGCAGTGGTATTTAAAAGGGACCGCAAAGGGTCAAGCTACATGTAAAGTACAAATTATATCAGACCAATTCAAACCAAAATTAAATTCACACAAATGCAAAGATCATAGATTAAATGTCAGTTGGAATAAATATGTTATTAACATGGAGCATGGTGAGATTAAATAACAACACAAAAAACTGGTGAGTTTCATGTGATTAGGAAGTAAAATAGTGACAAACAGAATCACTATAATAAAATTAGAAAAAGAATAAAAATGCAGGAATATTTTAACACATGGTGAGGAGACATGCACTGGAAACTGATTTTTATATCCCTATGATTTCTCATACACTCAAAACTTAATACCTTTGGCTCCCTTGTATGGATCCATGTATTTGCCAAGACATCATAAGCTATATTTATTTCTGATGAAAACGATTCTTTCCTCACTGTAGGATCTGGAGCTTGGTCTATGTTTGCTAAGTAATCAGCCACTGCATCACTGAACCTCCCCAGAGCTGAAAACATGAAAATAAAAACTTAGCAATATATCTAGTTGTGAATTTCTGGGTGGAGTGGATGGTCAACAAAACCTTCAAGGACTATCAGCTTTCCATATGCTAGGCTTTTATATCCACCTTAACAAAACATTGGCTTGGCACATTATCAAATCCTGAGCCAATATAACTCAGCTAGTATAGTGACTATATGAGATTTGAGGTTAACACAGAAATGGAGATATTATGAGTTTCCTGAGTTCTAACATCATGTGGACTTGTACGTTTGCCAACGTTCTTGGAGGAACACAATGACTCCATCTTTAGTGCTGAAGTTATTTCAGTACAACATCAACACTACAGTGAATGACAATATGCTGGATATAAGTTCACTCAGCAGCAAGTTGTTAGGTAAATTTATCAACACCATCTATAAACCAGTTCTAGGGTCCAGCTAGCATCCTATGCAAGGGTACCAGAGTTCTTTCCTCGCAGGTTAAACAAGTAGGGCACAAAAGTAACCACTCACTTCCATGTAGTGCCATACCTCCACTCCAATCTCCCATACATCTATATGGCATGAGCACCAGGGATAATTTGACTTGCTTTTACCTAACAATATTTCATAAAGAGTACAAATTATGAACATCCTCTTTACACAGTTTCTCAATCCTACTGTTACTTCCTCTCTTCGGTCCACATATTCCCCTTGGCAGTTTGTTCTTCTCCTGGGAAAGGGACTAAGTTTCATGCCCATACAAAACAACAGCTAAAATTATAGTTATATCTAGTAATTATACCTCAATCACAAGAGCCACAAGGCAGGTTTAAGTTCATATCAGAAACTACATAGTAAATAATAATGTATACGCAAAACAAATCCATTCAAATAAATGTTAATTAAATTACATATATAACAAGATAACATTATCCAAAAATATACTGTCGTCTCAAGAGAAGCTTGGCATCCACCTTATCTCCTTGTGATATGGATGCACCTGGTGAAATTTACTGAAGAAAATTCAGTTCCGACACTGAATGCCTGCCCTGCCAACCGTGGGTAACTAGAAAGATGGATTATCAAAAGGACATTTTAATTGGAACATAAAACATTATATCTAATCCCCGCAGTTGATAACAGTTATACACAGTTCTGTATCAATTAATGAAAAGGCAAACTTAAAGTAACAACTTCTGAGAAAAGTTTATATACAGGGAAAGTACTAAACAGTAAGAAAGTTTATAACTATACAACGCAAATGAGGACAAACGTACTCACTGTATGAAAATACTTGCTTCATAGCATCATTTCGTAACATGCCCATCATGGGTAGCATTGTACCCAGGGTTGCTTTAACAAATGGTACTATACCAAATACATTAGCCGAAGCTAGAGCTCCCATGGTGTGCAGAATTGAATAGTGTGGAATTACACCTGGCTGGAAGTGCCTGAGAAGACCTCCCAACACCTGAACAGAGAAAAGTTATCTTTGTGTCATCATTCATGCAACATAATAATTAACTACTCTTTAACAAATATTATAATTGTACTTAATCACACTAACTTTAATTATATTTTCAATTATTATCCTTAAATTACAAATTACTAAGAAATGCTGCAGCTTCTTCAACAATAACAATAAATAAATGTCAATAGTCAGTTTTGTTATACTGCCAATACTTACCATCTAGTAAGAAATTATAATACGAGGCGCGTCCCAAAAGTAAGTTTCCCACTCGTCCCACAGCTAGCAAACCTTATAATGCGCGAAGCGACTGTGTGTACGTGATAGAGCAATGACGTAGCATGGCGCATGCACTAACGGTACTTCCCGCGTTCTCACAGTAGCATCGTTGCAGCTGTTGAAGATGGAGGTTCTTATTCCAGCTCCCGCCGACTGTGAAGTGCGGTCAGTGATAACGCTAGGCCGCACACGACTCGACGGACAGCAAGTCTCCTGCAGGAGTTCAGCTGGGAGGTGTTTAATCATTCACCCTACAGCCCGGACCTCGCTCCCAGTGATTTCCATCTTTTCCTACACCTCAAGAAATTCCTGTCCGGTCAGCGTCAGCGTCAGCGTTTTGAGAATGAAAGAGAGGCGGAGATGGTTGTCACACAGTGGTTCCAATCCCAGGCGGCAGACTTCTACGACACAGGTATTCAAAAGTTGGTCCCACGGTATGACAAATGTCTCAATTCCGGTGGCGAATATGTTGAAAAATAGCTGGACACTTGCTGTATCTGTTGCAATAAATATTTCCATGAAATTGTGTTTTGTTTCTGTAAACGGCCCCAGGGAAACTTACTTTAAGGACGAGCCTCGTATATTTGTATCTCACAATTACCAATGACCAATCCTTTTCACATACTTCCCACTTTAATATTTACAATCATCATGCCATTACATTTTACATAATCCACATTCTGTTCTGTTTTAATTTTCCTTTGCGACACCCCAAAAAGGGCTTTCCTATTGGCCCATACATAGCTCCATCTCCCCTTCTCATCTTATGGTTTTGATTGGAAAATTTGCATTCCTGATCCATCTCCCGTTCCTTTTTAAACCATCTACTTCCACAACACTCCTCATTTCAACCATGATAATGGATACAGTATGTTCCTCTGAAATGTCAGCAACATAATTCATTTTCACATGGTAGCAGCACCCAAAAGCAAGATCAATATCAACAATGAATCACTACTGAATCTTAAAATAAGCTAGTAACAAATTTGTCAGTACAATGACAACCAACCACCTGAAGACAGGAGTACAGCCAAATCCAAAAATGTCCTGTATATAAAAACAACATTAGACAATGAACAAAGTCCAGACATAATATTCATATAACAAATCAAACAATGTCACAAAACCTTTATTGAATCATGACATAAGAAGAAAATGCACATACTTCATTGCAGTGAACTTGTCCCAAAGCTACCAGAATGCCAGATGCAGGCAAATGTAGATCTGGCTGATAGTCTGTAGTCTGAGTTATCTCCTCTAAACTGAAGTCAATCAACTGAAGCACCATGTCACCATCAATATCAGGCAAGTGCTCCTTACATATCTGTTCCATTGTTTGCAACAGTGCTATCAAATGTGATGCCGAAATCTATAACAGTTTCCAATACATGACTCAGCTTCATTAAGTAACATTTAGTTGTACACCATAAATCATACAAATGCATGCACAAATCAAAACAGTCCATGAAATGAAACAATTGCAAGCAAGCATGTATGAAATACACAAGATGGAAGCCATGCCAAACCATGTGATAGCATTATGAGTATAGGAAGGAGACAGGAGTTTTAATAAATCTACTATGTAACAAACCTGTAAACAAAGAAGAAGAGTTGTGATAACACAGACATGACAAATCCCATGATGAGATCTGTATGGTAAATATGGGGTGGTAGGTGTCCAGCATACAGACGAGACTAGTACCAAACATGAAAGCAATGATAACAGAAATTGTGCAGATAACATGTGAGAGTGGCAGGAAGTGTGGGAAAAAATTTGATAGCCCCTCTGCAACACTCCATCAGGATGACAAACCTACCTTGAAAGACCATGCAAATTTTATACATGGAATTTCATATCATAATAGCATTTTTTAAATAGATGAAGTTGTTTTATTACTTTTGAAACACAATCCCAATTTTATTTATGTGGACATATTGAAATTAAATAAAATATGGTATACACCTACAAAATAGTGACCAGTTTCTCAAGTTTATTTTGCTATTGGTATATTCTAATCCTGATACACTAATAGTATTATCCAAGTTAAAACAAACATTTTTATCTCATATTTAGATACTTCTCTAACAAATCTAAATTCAGTGATAAGCTAGACTGAATCAGGCCAGTTTAATATAACTCAATCCATGTCATATTTATAGCAGATCTAGTTACTAGTAAGTATAAATACAGGGTATACACAAAAAGAATGGTGCAACTGTGACTGGCAACTCATTATTGGACATGTTGGAAAGCCGGTTGTTACCCCAACTGAATACCACTGAATACCAATTATGACGATTACATTCTACAACTGGACGGAGCTTCCCCCCCCCCCCCCCTTTGAATGTAGGAGTGCTTCTCAATCGTGTTTTTCCACAGCGTTGGATCGGACGAGTTTGATTACCGTGTGACCCAGGGTGCACACATAGAAGGATTGTAATTAACGCATGAGAAACTTGGACAGTTGCCACCGCTGACGGTGTATGTTGTGCCCGTGTAAGGTGAGAAATAAATTCTTTATTAACTTTTGAAACCGCACCATTCTTTTGTGTAAACCCTGTACACATGGTTTGGTAGTAAATAACATCATGGGTGTGCACATACTAAAAATAATCACATAAATGGTAGTCATTATTGTATACCTGTTCCTCAAATACACCAAAAACAAAACACAAGTTTTGACCATTATCTCTAACAGTGACAACAGTCATGGCATAACAGAAAATATACAAGTATAAATCATCAAAATTAAGTTCAATTGCTGCCTGGCTTATTGCATTACCCACAAAATAACATAGTCCTACTAAGATATTTCTTACCTTGGGATTTCTCATCCGACATGAAACTATATTTTTTAGCACAAAATTTGGATGCTTCTTAGCAATTCTCCTTAAAGAAGTAGTGATAATTTCACGCACTGCATGATCTCTGTCAGCAGCTGCTTCAATAAGTGTACCAACAACTACTGAAAATGAAGAAAAATTGTTACCCATTTCATGTTTGTGTATGTATATTTTATTCAACACAGATTTGAGTATCATCTACTAGCAGACAATTAAATTTGTTTATTAAAATTAAGTGGCTATTTTGTACAACTGACAATAAATTTATAGTGCCTTAAGAGGAACCTCACTTTATTTACTTGTCCTAACTTAACTGTCATATTTACAACCAAGATACAGCAAATCATTTATTCAGGACATCCAGGACCTTCCAACAGTAGTAAAACTTATTATCTTGCCTGTGCCTTTTAATCATTATCCCTGCTAGCCATAAGAATCAAGAAATAATATTACAGCAAAACTGCATAGTAAGGTAACATCAGATGTATACAATGACAGAGACCAAATTAAGACCTTACATAAAAAGAAAGAGATTTAATATTGCCTCATCACCCTTCCAAAGCAAACAGTGGAACACTGCAGTTTATCACACCATGTATTATTGTAAGAAACTTCTGCCAATAACATAAAGTGTTACAATGAGAAACCTCTAACCTGGAATGACATTGTCATGAAAGCTTAAAACCTCATAAAAATTTTTTTATTTGTAGTGTTCTGTCTGACGACAGGTCCATATATTATGAACAGGATCCTTCCAACCTCTTCAGGTTGTCAGGGACCTGCTCATATATATATACATTCTTGGCAGAGATGATCAGAAGTGGTTTGCCATTGCCTTCTTCTGTGTGTGAGTGGAGTAATTGTTGGGATGCCACGGAGAAACCGGGGAAGCCCCCGGAGGAAAACTCCGTGATGCCTAGATCACGGCCTTGCCCAACACAAGTTATAAATTTGAGCACCACAGGGAATTGAACCCGGGACCCCAGGCTTACAAGGCTAGTGTTCTGACCGCTAGACTACCGTGGCAAGCAATAAGCTTAATAAAAAAATATGCTACACATATGAAACTTTATAGATATATCATAAACATATGTACAAATTCTGTGCAAACCATTTCTGAAAGTAACAATTACAAACACAGTGACTGTGACACCTTTAAGTTATATCTGACATATGTAACACTTATCACAATCTATGCTAGTGCATATGACGCAGAGAAATGGATTATAAAATTATGTAGTTATTGAGGGACAATGTTTGCAATGTGCCTGATAACAATTTTGACATGTGCATATCACCCAGAGGGCTTGCACTGAAATCAATTAAGTGACATAACTTTGAGAGTTCTTGTTTATGGTCTACAAATGCCATTACTGTGTAATGTATCTTAAAATCATTATGATCATTTAATCTGAAAAGATGACGTAAAGAGTGTAACCTATTCAAAATTATCTCCTAGTATTTTCTGGGAAAACAGTGGCAAACTATAATAAACCATATGCAATCTAACCCAAATTTGTTACATATGTATAACCTAATTTATTTTGATACATTCAGAACAGTTTACGGCATCAAAACTATCCTTTATTAGAATTAATCATGTACATGCACAGTAGCATGTTACCTTAACGTATGAACGCTAGGCATCATATAAAAGAGTTCTGGCACCAACTAGAGTTCTGCAAACAAGTGCACAAACATGAAAGTACTTACCCAGAAGTCGGGAGTCCTTCGCTCCTGAATCCACCATTCTTAATGCAGACTTGTGTTCTCAAAACTATAACAAGTATCAATTACACAGGAATATAGAGAATGTCACTTTTCTGTATCATTTAATTATTTGTCCCCTACTTTGAAAACACATACGAATCGATCAGGCCTACAGCGAACTATACGGACGAAATGACATTTCACAATTTCACTTATTTGTAAGTTCTAACTGAAGGAATACGCAAAGCATGATGAAAACATGTAGTAAAATAGTCAATCACGTGATTATTACTTGCTGAACTGGTAACAGAATCCACAGTCTACTACTTTGGGTACGTACAAGACGGAGCCTAACAGGTCGCTGGAAGCCGGGAAGGTATGGTATAGCATAGCAAAAACCTAGGGCGTGTTTACAGTGACTCTTGTTCCAGGCTTA